>JARJLF010002274.1:0-44443 GCA_029378395.1 Mycena leptocephala
TCGACTAGGCCTCTGCGAAGAACACCCGCGAGGAGTCCATCAGGACCAGTCAACGGTTGTCCCAATATAGGCTTCACCAAATCATTGAGGGCGGCAATGAGATCGCCACAAGAAGAGGGATCAAGATTGGAAGCGACTGTACTAATGTGGAGGGCGAGGTCGATGGTGATCCGGCGATATGATAACGAGTTAGGGTCCGAGGGATGAGCGCGGCAGTGAAGGAGCTGCGAAGGAGTAGCGACAGCGGAAGGAATGTAGGAGGTAGCTGTAGCGGAAGGAAGTGTAGCTGCACCGAAGGAAGGTCGCGATGCATTTAGGGCACACCGTCGCCGGCAGCACGCCGACACCAAGCGTGTTGAGGAGAGGCTGGAGAAGTCGTGGAGTAACTTCCCAATGACCACAGACAAGATGGGGTCGATGCAAACTCCGGGGAGGAGACTAACACGACGTGGCTGACGTCTACGTGAGGCACGAATCGGTCACGATGGTGGACGCCGTTGCGACAGACGTTAACAAGCTGAGGAGACTGTTCAGAAGATTGTGACAATGGCGAGAAGTGTGGATCGCAGCCGCACTGGTCAAGGTGTCTGAAGAATGGCTAAGGTGATGGTTACATTGAGATGACCCGGAGATCGAGTACGCTGCGAGCAGCTTCGTGATGCTGTCCAGGACGGGAGTGACGTCGACAGAACCGGTCGCTTGGTCAATAACTTATGACGCTGGCAATGATGCTGGCTAGGGAGCTCGCCATGGGATGGAGCCAGCTGCGGGGGCGCCTCCAAGGTGATCAAGTCTCGATGCGAATGATGAGGGATCACTTGTCACGGCAGAGCTGACGGTATAGCCTCGAAGTTCCTTGACGACACATTTGCCCTGCTCGCATCCACGTTCTTTGAGTGCGGGATATTATGACAGTCGGTACCGGGTGGAACACTAGATTTGGGGACGGATGGTCGGCTGGACAACCGCCGCCTGAGGAAGAATATAAGTACAGCATAAGCGAGAATGCGAGCAATACTCACAGCTGTCCGTCACGTCGAGACACTCCCACCCCTCAGGTTTGCCTTTGACACCGCAAACGGCGAGGGATCCACAAATTGCTTTGGCGTCTTTCCAATTGGTTATCGTTGACCTGCGCGATTTCAGAGAACGAGCCGTAGGAGACGCGCCACAGCCCGCGATCTAGAAGGAAGAGTCAGTATCAAGATTAAGCGGAAACATGACAAAAAGGGAAGAAAGGGTGGCTATGTCACGAAGGAAGAAGGTGGATATATGCGCGACGGAAAGGAAGAAAAGATAAAGGTAGATTGCACTCGCGAAGAAAGAAAAGATGGATATATGCGCGAAAAAGAAGAGGTGAATATGCGCGCGACAGGTACTTACTTTACATTTGCACTGATCGCCTTGACGGATATACGGGGTGTCGCATTCGAACGCGCAAGGATCAGCAGTGGTGCATGCACGGTGGGCGTGGGCTGGGAGCTTTCCGCAGGTTTTCCTTCGACCGTCAGCATTAATCTTAAAAGGCTGAGGTTAAAGTGGGCAGCGAACAAGAAGACAACGACTCACGGCGGCATTGGCCTCTGCGATAGCATTATTTTGGAGGGTGACGTCCGCATGGGTCTTGAGGTAGATGTCAAGATCCTAAGCGAGGAGGTTGAGAAGAGAAATGAGCGGGAAGAAGACACGTTAGAACAGACCTTGATACACAAGCAGAGTTTGAGGTTGGCGCCAATAAGCGAGGCAACGTCGAGGACGAGACTGGGAATGGTGACGCAGACATCAATAAGTGCCCTGGATTCGTGGTGCTGCAAGCGGGCGAGGCTACGAGACGGCGAGGTATGGAATGAGCCATGGGCGTGGACTAAAGGAACGAGAACGCCGGCGAGGGACGATAGAACGAGTGTGGGGGCGAGACGCATTGTCGCCAAGAAGGAAGAGGATGGGCGTTGCTGAAAGAGTTCAGAACTGGACTGGTGAATCTCGCCCAACCAATTTATACCGCGACTGTCGGAGTTTGGAATCCGGCGGGCGGCGGCTTAATTTTCGGCTCTCATATTCGCGGACGCGGCCAAATATGTCAAGTTACTTGCCAAATTTGGCAATAGCACTTCTTCTAGTTCTTCACATGTCACTTTGCGACAGCCCCGCTCCAGGTCCCCGATTTTGCTCTGAAACTCACGTTTCTTCCGCTTTTCATTTGAAAGAATCCGCTTCAGTTCGCCGTTCGTCAATTGGAAAATTAAAGCTTACCTGTTGGCAAGTTCCGACTTTATTGACGAAAAAGCTCTTGGACGCGAAATTGACGCCGGAACGGCTTCGTAAAATGCCTCGCTATCGCCCGAACTATGCGGAGGCAAATGGCTAACGTGGAGCCTTTAATAGTCTCCGCCTCTACGTGGACGCATATCGACGTGCCACTCATGCAACCGAGGAAACTGGATTCATTTTTCATCAGTATCGAGATTGTACCTTCTTTGCCAACCACTCACTTTAGATATGCCGCTAAAAAATCAGCTCTTGCCCAACTACGTTGAGATCGGACCCGCAAGACGAAAGATAGGTGCATCTCTTGTGTGTCTCAGTGCTCGGCACCCCATTAAAGTGCCATTTTTCGCCTTCAAGTTTCGCTGACGTTCGCCGACCCAAACCATCCGCGGGCAAGCGCCTCCCTCGCCGCCCGAGCAAACGAGTCCATCCACTGCTCGCAAGCTCCAAGTCATCCTCGGCTGTCCGTGGTCATCCTCCTCCGCAGATCCGAAGGGCTTCAGATACATTGACCCAGGAAGATTGAAGTTCGGAACAAACCATTTCTTGCTTCCGCTTCCTCTCTGCTTACGGCACAATAGCTCCCGAGTCGGTGGCGGTGCGTAATTTATTTCTCTCTTTCTCTCTGAGAGTACTAGTCTGTAGCAAAGGTTGGACCAAGGCTGAACAAAACAGGTTCGAAAAGTCGATTCGCGTTGGCACATGAACTCGCTCCAGGACTGTGCCTAATGGTTCGTCGTACCGTGATGATCAACCGATTTTCGGGTGCCCACTGCCAATTCAATGGCATTGCCAAGACCTTGGCCAAGACGATTCTAATGAACCTTCTCGGTATCACAGAAAGGGGAAAAATGCCGAGGAGTTTGTGAGCTCCAGCTTATTTTATTTCCATACTTTCTCTTGTGGTTCACTGAGAACGTTCAAATTCGTCGTCAACGTTCTTTTCTCGACTCAACTTGAAGACTACATTTTTTGGTTCTCAACGCGTCACTTTCCCGATGCTAAAGACCGATTTATTTCCACTTGACCGGCTGCTGCCCTCTCTTCGGCAGTTGAAGCTCACTCCTTTGTCGCCGTTCATGTTCTGGACGGGCAAGCCGCGCCGCCCTCTATCGACATCCCCCGCAATATCTCGCTCCCCTGCCGTCTACAACATAAAAATGGGTGGCGAAAGTGTGCACCACATTTTCGCATGGTTGAGAACTGCCCTAGATCGAGGGTCTGGAACTCTCCCCGACATCCACAAGTGACCGAGGCCATCTCAACCTCAAGTCGGAATTTTACTCGTGGACCAGACGGTTTACCGCTACGGTACTTATCGTTCCTATCCATCTCTTTCACACCACTAAACCGCGCACATAATTATAGTTAGGCTCGTACACATCTTCGACCTCTCGCTGTATAAAACCTCCAAAGAGCCCTCGACCTGCCGAAACTGAACTCCAACACCCAGGACGCGGCAGCCTACGACCGACGCTTCCAATTCATCCTCCGAATTTCTTCCCCTTCTTTAGAATGCGTCCTGATCAACCATACCGGTGATTGATGCACCCTCATGAACTGGGCCACAGTCGACAAGTTCCTCGCTTCGCCCGATTCCCCCGTCTTCGTATGGTTCACTTTCCACGGGATCGCGAGTATTTCAAGGGAAATTCTCCCCCGCTGCATAAATGGGGGCTTCTGATTTCTCGAATACTGAATTTGATACCATACGTCTTATTTCCTTTACGTGTTTGTGCCAGTGTAAGTAGTCTCTATGCCAAACTTCAAGAAATGTTGACGGATGTCGTGTCTTTTCGACATGATATCCCACCTAAATTTGATACCCAATTGCATTCTTACATATGGATGTAAATTTGTGACACCTGCCGCCGCCCTACAACTGCGAGCTTTCTGAAAGAATGATATGACACGTGATACGGTCAAAGCGAGGAATATGAATCCGAAAAGTAAAAACGAGCAGAATGATCGCGAGGTCAACTCCCTCGACAAACTTGATGTTTAATTGATTTACGGTCTCAACCCTTCATTTACCGAAGAAATCCGGAACTCTGTTTCAATGTCAACGGCACAGCAATCTCGTTGGGCAGGCTACTGTGCGTATGGGCAACGTCAACACCAGCAACAACATGCACCGAGTACGGCGACCGACGCTTATCTTCCCCTTGAATATTTAACTCTTTTCATAAAGACTCTTTCTATCTTTTCAAAAAAACATGTCTCTCATCCAACCAACCACTGGCCCGGGCGATATCACCCACACCCCCTACTTCCGAGGTGAGTCGACGAACTTCAGCAAGGATGAAACTAATCACACCGCGTCTCAGGCTGTATAATGAAGCCCGACTCCCTCCAGCTCACCTGCCGTACGCAACGCGGAAGCACCGCCACGAAAATAAACGGGACCCTCGGATGCCCTTACAACACCGGGTTGCCCGAGTCCGATGGAAACAAAAAATCCTGGCTCAGCTGCTGCGGCACAACTAACTGTCTCTCTGAGCTCTGTACCGAGGGCGGTTTGGACGCGCCATACCCGTCGAGTTCTAGCGCCTCTGCGTCTGATAGCGGGGCCGACCCGGCGCCAAGCGCTACGTCGAAGCCGAATTCGGGCCCGTCGGTATTACGAAGCCGAGAGGCGGCGTTCGTCGGCCTCTTCGTTGCAGAGATAGTCGTCCGGGTATTCGCATCATCTCTGTAATGCAAGCCGCCAACTTACCTCCTGGGCCGCCCTCAATCGTGACAACTTACCAGCGAATTAAAGCTATCACGAACGTTGAACTTGATGGAGGATCAGTCTGGGCTCGTTTATATTAGACCTCCCGCCACCGACGAAGTAGTTCCATGTGAGGAAGTCCAACGTTTTCTAGACCATAATAATTCAAATCCTGCGCACTGGGCCACTGGCAAATGATATTACCGAGATTATCGCTCCTTAAAACCTAAGCATATACAGTGGCATTAGCGCATGCAAAACGAACGAAACCTTCTCTCAGCCACATTGTAATTTAAAGAGTTGAAAAACGTGGCCTTCTACGGCCTTGGGTTGAAACGAAACAGAAAAGAAAGAAGAAGAAAAACCATAGCGAGAATAGGAGTGAAAAAAGGGCCTGCGAGTGTGGAGTCAATTTAAGTATCGAGAATAAAATCTGGCGCCATCAGGAAGCTGAACGAGGATCCGAACTTCAGCGTGGACTCGGAGTCTGACGGCGTGCTGGAGGAACGGGAATTAAGGGGCCTGAGGAGTGGACTAGATTATGTGAGTTATGCCGGGGACTTTGAATATGAATTATACCATCGGGCTTGGGGTGCTTAAAAAGCGAGAACGGAGATCAAATCAAACACTGGGTGACTTCCCGTAAGCATTAAATATTCGTGAGGAATATTTTTGCAATTTCCGCCGTGATGCCGAGCAACCTGTCAGGACCCCATCAAATGCATCACCCAAAAGCAGCTGCGATTTATTCTCGCATCACTCGAAATATGTTGAATCTAGACGAGGGGTAGGGACCCCTCGTCTAGACTTTCTTTTCCTCGAATATCTCTTTTGGGGCAGAAATGATTGATCGTCACTCATTGTCACTTTGGTCACAAACTCTCCGCCATACCACAGGCGTAAATATCGCTGATTTCTCGAGGTCCTGGACTCCTGGCTTTCCCCCAAGTATCATGCAGACAAAAAATCCGCTCTTTTAGATGACGGTAATTCATATCTCAGTAAAGTTATTTTTTTGAGGAGATCTGTTCTAACGCCGTCGTCGCGCTTCCTCAATATGCCGACACAGTGCTGGGAACATTCTGGGGTGAGCTGGTCGGTTGTTTGTGTGCCATCAATGTATAAAAAAATTATTGTTCTTGCGGGAAATACAGACGGCGTGAATATCCAGCCCACTGATCGTATCACTGGCACCCTCGGTTAAGCTCAAAAAATGTGCCAGAATATTTAAATCTTACGGGAAGTCACCCACTGAAAGATACTATTTACGGTCAAGGAAATGAGTACGAGTGGGAATAAGAAGAAAGAAAATGCACACTTGACAATAATGGCTTTGAACTTCCGTATTATTTACACTGAGGTCGCGGGAATAAGGGTATGGCATGGACCGAATACCTGCAATTGAGCCACAGTAGCCTGAGAGATATTTCAACATAGAATGCAAAGTGAACGGGGCTTTTGATAGTTGGGGATGATGCAAACTCTCTTAGACAGACGCTTCAACAATGAATGGGACCTCGTGCTTCGGCTTCTGAGCTTCACTGCATGAGGATTCTCAACGCGAGGGAATGGATGATCCCTGTAACGACACTAGTCGGTAAATGGCAATCCCAAACATTCCATCTTGAGCACCCCCGCGGCGCCAAGCAATGGCAACACCTCTCGCAAATTATTGTGCATACCGGGGGCCTCACGTGTGGAATGGTCGCTGCACTTGAACAGCACAATGCCCAGGCGAGGAAAGCGGATCGCCGAGCACAGAAACGCGTCCAGCGCCGGCCAGTCGATGCCCTGCCACAGCAAGGGTTTGAACTCAAGGGAAAGGACCTCGAGCGTAGGTGCGGTGAGTGTCTGTATAAACATCATGAACCTCGCGGGGTCGAAGTCTCCCGGGTCGAAATGGAAGACAGCCAGCGTTCGGAGGTTGGGGTGTAGCGACAAATCAAACATAACTACAGGGACGTGTGTTGGGATCAGCGGAAGAAGGAGGGGAACGGCGGAACGTACAGTGAGACGACGCCCCAAGTAAACCTGTTGGGTCGATGTTAAGATGCTGAATGACGCCGCGGGCCTGCTGCAGTGCCGCATGCACGACCGGAACGTGGGTGTGCTGCAATAGGGCCAACTCTAGCGAGTCAATGTTGGGGAGATGGTTAAATCTGTGCAGCCACGCGAGAATCGGGCCCGTCGCGCGCGTACAGAGTTGCAGGCTGTGCAGCCCGCGCGGAGGAACTGCGCTCGCAGGGGGATCCTGGAGAGTCCCGAACACCTCGCGGATGTGCAACACCTGAAGGGCGGGAAAGAGACACAGCATCGCGACGAGCGGTGCGGGTGGCAAGCGGAAGCCGCGGAAAACGCATTCGGTGAGGACGAGGCGCGTGACGTGCGGGAAGGCCGCAACAAATCCGGTGGTGAGATACGCGTCAATGGGTGGCACCCTCATGGGTTTCGAGCTGAGCGATATGGTTTTGAAGCTGAGCGCCAGCTCAAGCGTGCGGACGCCAATGAGGCGGCGCAGGTCCGTGGCGACCTCGTCGAAATAGCGGTCGTTTGGGTGCCGGAAGAATCGCGTAGCCTTGATTTTTTGGATGTGCGGCAGGAAGGTATAACCTTGAGGTGCGCGTAGGAAGTCGCGGAATGCGAGGATGGTTGTTCCGTCGAGGGTACATGTTTCGAAAAGGGGACGTCTGCTGGATGAGACCCAGGCACGGCACACTAGAGAACAAGCTCGGAGAGAGGCAGAGTCACCGGCCAGATGAGCGAGTATCTCATCTATAAGTTCTTGGGGAATCTCGATGGTCATAGTTCAAGAAGGAACACAACAACTGAACAACTGAACAAGACAAACAGATACAGCCACAAATTGCCTTTTCGAGCCACTGGAAGGAAGGAAGGAAGGATGTATTACTGCGGTGGTCCCAATAAGGAACAAGCAGGCTCTGTACCGACATACAACACGTCCAGATTGTATGCTACAGACGTCAACGGCTCTTTCGCTGTGAAAACCTATCTACCTTAGGTAATAGACCTCTCACGAAGAGAGCTTAGAAGACGGGTGGAATGTATGTCAACCGCGAGTCGTAAAAACCACTGGGGGTCTCATTGAAAAGACGAAGAATGAGGAAGATGTGTTTCGCAAACTTGTACCGCTTTCCTCGAAGGAACGAGCTTCAGCGTGAAGTCGTAACTCGAGATCTTTGTGGAGGCAAGAGTCCAACGTAGTTGAGTCACAGATTTTCAGTGTCTCAGGGAACATGAATCTGGGTTCAACCAGTTGTGAATCAGCAGTACAGTCAAAGAATGCGTGAACTTCATCGTTGTCACCTCCCCGGCAGAATTTACAGAGCCTGCTTGTGCGAACTCACGTCCCTGTGGCTGGCAGGGTACGGTGATCACTTGCCGGCTCTTGATGTATGTCATTTCCGCGGATAGGACTGCAAGGATAGGGTGCGGAATATGACCGAGAAACCGACAGAAGACACGTCGGTTTCAGACAGGTTCGCATCAGGGATGGGCAAGCAATCAAATGAAGCCATGTAAAGTCCGAGTCTTCCTCGCATGGGCAGGAGTGGTTGCTCTGCTTTAGGCTAAGAATTGTATTGCTGGTTCCTCTTGTTTTGGACGCTTTCATGGCATAGTGCCTTTCAAGAATGTCGATGTAGATGGACGTGAACCAATATCACGTACATGTTGCTGAGAAGCTCTACGAAGAAAGTCCCACTGTGCTGCGGCATGTGTTAGAACACATGTCTCTTCTTCATCCATTGTAGGGCAATTTGAGACGGGAGATACGTAGAAGCGATATGTGCCGCAACAGTGTGATAGAGCCCATGAAGTAAACGTCGACATCTAGTGAATTATTGTGCAATGTGAACATGTGAATATTGGCGCCGGCAGTCGATGCATGGGTGCCGAAGCTTTGCAAGTCGACCAGGCTGGTGTTTTGCTCGAGGGACAAGCTCAAGTCAGACTACCCCGAAGATTACGCTTTAAGTTGCGCCCCTTGGACTAGTTTTCCGCATATGACTTATTCCAAGCCCCAGACAGGGGCAGAGGCAGGGGTAGGGGCTGTGATTCAGGAGGTGAAGTAAGACATTGCTGCTCGCCGTCCGATACAGCCCGAAGACGCGGCCGAGATAAGGATTTGAGCTTTCAGCGTCGCAGAAAGACAGAGACGCGCATTGGGAGTCCCACTGTCGCTCTGTGCTTCGACTGGAGTTGTTTATTTGGTGAGATGGTGGTGGACTCCTCAGAGACGGATTGGCTCAGGAGTTTGAGAAAAAAAAAATATTCAACACGTAAAGAAGCTGAAAATTAAGCAGCTTATTTTTTGAGCTAGAATTGAGTTTGCAAAAACAAAAAACAACCGAAAGAAGAAAAAAAAATTGAACATGACTTTGGCAATCAATGAATGAGATCGAAAACCGCCTTTCGAGGTGACCTGAGTTCATTTTTGATTATTTTTGCTGGGAATCTATTAACTTCCCAGTCAATGCTACGTGCATCGAACTTCGGTTCCAAAGGGATTAATATTGAAGCCAGATTGAGTGAGGTCAGTGGATCAATTTTTTTGTATAGGTAAAATACACACCCAGCATCTTTCAGCCGTCGTTTTTAATAAAATTTTCGACGCGCTTCGCGTCGAGTCGTCGACTTACGAAGACCGCTGCTTAGAAACCAACCAATAAAAACAAAATCAACCATGGCTCGAGCCAGGTGCAGAGTTTAATATATTCAATCCACGTTCACTTCCGCAGAAGGGTGCACCGAAAAAGAGGTGGAAAACGTGAAGAACCGATTACCACGAGCTTTCAAGTTGCATGTTTGGCTGGAAATCATATCAACAGTTCATCTGTTTGTTCGTCCTGATAAAATGGTACGTCTCACTCTTCTTTCTAACCAAACATGCTAAAAAGTCGTCAATAGGTCTAACAATTAAACCTGAACATCCTTATCCAACCGCCGCTCTAGTCCACGAACCCCCACTTGACTGTAATCCGTTCTTCATTTTTCTTTCCCCCCCGAACCCGAACTCACCCCCACAACCCCCTTCCAGTCCTTAACCACACCCTCCACCTCCCGCGCCCTCTCCCGCCCCAGCCCCGCCTTCGCCGCCTTCCGAGTGAGCAGCTCGACCCCGCGGGCGTTCGCGTGTGCCGTGCGGGTCGTGTCCGTGGCTGGGATTAACTTTATTTATTTTATTTGAAAGCGAAAGAGGCGCGCGCACCGATGTCCACAGAGGGGGGCCGGAGCGGGGCGACAAGCGCACTTGTCCCGGAGTCGAGGAGGCGCTGGCGGCGGTTTGCTGCCGAGAATAAATAAAATATATATATTTTTTAAATGGAAAGGAATAAAAAAAGAAGACGGTACGCACCCCTCCGCACAATCCTTCCCACCTCCTCTAGTACCGCGCGCGTGGTCTGCCCCCCCAAAAAAACCATCATCAGTAACCGTTTACTATATACACGAGAGGGATGCACGTACCGCACTCTGCGTCATCCGACACGCGTGTTTGACGCGCCCCGCGAACGACTCTGCTTCTTCTTCTGTCTTTCTCCGTTCATCGATCGCGACCTCGGGTGGCATGTGCGCGCGTACGACCCCCCTTAGGATCTCGACGTGCCCCTTGGCCGCGGCAGACTCCGCTTGAAGAGACTGGCGCAGGGAGAGGAGGGCACGAGTGTGGGTTGATATCTGCTCATAATTTCCGTCAAGTGGTGAGTCGATTTTAAAAAAAATTAAGGAAAAGGTGAGTAAGAGTAAGTAAGAAGAAGAACAAACGACGCACCTCTCCCAAATTTCCCTCACAACCAACTCTGAGCGCTGCACACTGCTCGACGAGATATTGTAGTTTCGTGGCCTTTGCTTTCTGCATGTGCATCAAAATGAGCTCATCGCTACAGTATAAGGAAGAAAGCAAGGACGCACGTTAGCTTGGCTCTTCGCGTCGAGCACTCGTACGTCCCCGTTCTCGTTCTGGTCGTTCTGGCTCTTGAATTCGATCGCAGCACGTCGTTCGGCGAGGGCGATACAGCGCTGTCTTCATTGCAAGGCGAGTCAGTTTAGGTCGATAGAAAGAATAAGGGGAGGAAGGGGGAGGAAGGGGAAGGATGAAGTACATACACCACGCGTTTCGTGTCTGGATGACTAGTATCCGTGGCGAGGATGCGGGCGACGGCGCGCGATAGGCGCGCACGTGGATCAGGGTGGGGAGAGGCGAGGCGGTGGAGGTCCTTGGATGTGCGATCAGCCATAAGGCAAAGAAAGAAAAGTAACACGAGGAGCCGCACCGCAAGACGATCGCGCGTATGCGATATGCGCACCGGGAACGGTGAAGGAGAAGGGGGAAGAAGCGGGGGAGTCGGGACTGGATTTATTGGGGGTGGAGTTTGCCTGGGCAAGATACGCGTTCCGTCACAGTCCGACTCGGTCTGATACAGTAAGTAGAAACCGCACCCACCTCAGCTGGCCAATCTTTTGCGTCAGCGCCTTAATCCGCTGCGTCCTCAGAGTGTGTTTCGTCTCGAGGACGTTGAGGAGGAGAAGCAGGCGTCTCTTGGCGGCGAGCGTGCGCTGCAGGGCTGCGAGGCGCGCAGCTGCGATAAACAAGTCAGCAAGACCACATAGAATGGAAATAAGATGAAAGAGCACCAGAAGCCTGCATTTTCTCCCGTAGCTCCGCAAGCTGGTTCGTGTGCACCGCAGACGACGTCTTGGCTGCGCCGAGGCGCGCGACGGCCTTGTCCGCGCGAGAACGCGTCGTGGCGGGCTGCTTGAGTTGCGATTTCGCCTGGGTTTCTTGCGCGCTGTCATTTTTATATTCAATAAGAGATGGGAGACTTGGAAGGAAGAAGGCGCAGACAGGAACAAGGTCGTTCGCGCAGAAGCTGCGGCGTGTCGGCCGACGAGGTGCTCGCTGAGGAACGCGAGGGCGTCGCCGAGGGGACCGTTGGCGAGGCGAGTGTATTCTTCGAGGGTGAGGGGTCCGCCGAGGGCGGAGAGAGCGTCGTAGGGCGAGGAGTCCATTTACGCGTGGTGGGAGAAGGAAAACCTGACTGTCACGTGGGCGCTACACCTCTCTCTCTCTCTCGGCAATCAGCTAAAGTGTGATGCGCCATCAAATGGTCTCGGAGGGTAACTCCCTGCGAGTCCTCTACGGCTTCCGTGATCGCGAACTCGAACGACATCAGTCAATTTGGAGTTGACTCGGATCGGAATGTATCTGGGCGTCCCACTCTAAAAAAAATGAACGATTGACCAATATTTACTGAGGCTGGAGATCGTCCGTCATTGGTCAACCTCGACGGATGGAAGCGTTCACGGAGCAGGAGCTACAGTCTAAAATACAATGATATTGAGTTCGTGTTAAGTATACAGATACTCGGCAACGTAAAAATCAGGTGTTCAGTCCGTCCACTGGAATCTCGACCAGTTCAATGTTAACGTTTGACATCCAAAAAAAAGAAAGAAAAAAAAGTTTGGCACTGTTGCTTTTAAATGGAAGCTTGGGTTTCCACACCACCGAGGGTTTCACAGCGAGCCGATTCTGTAAATAAAAATAATCATTTATGATGCGATTCAAAGTTATTTGGAACAAACCATCCAAAAATGATCTGTTCGAGTTCGGGAACTGAGAGTAGGGTTGGTTGTCTCAGGAAAGAGCGACGAAACCTGGAGGTGAATGTCTCGTCCCAGTCTGCGCTGGACTGGACTGTCTTTGCTTGAATAACAGGTCCCATGAGTCGATCAACGGTTTGGTCAGCCGTCGGGCGTTCTTTTGGTAGTTCTTCCCAGCAGTTTTGGAGGAGGATCCAGAGACCATCCAATAGTGGTGTTCCGGAACACGATGTGGGCTGCGAAGGTCGAAGACCGCCAAGCACTGCCGTGACCACCGCACCGTCATTGCGTAATTCCGGAAACGGATGTTTTCCTGCCAGCAGCTGTCCCCAAAAGATATCAACGATCACAGGGACGGAATTGAAAAAAAAAAACATGAAGAGTACCTGATATGCGACGCAGGCGAATGCATACATATCCGAGTGTGGATCATTTTGTCCTCCTCGAAGCAGTTCGGGTGCTTGATAGCGTATTGTACCCCCTCGTGCATGAGAAGAACTCATCAATTGTAGCGAAGACATTGTAGTAATAATAGAAGAAAGGCCGAAATCTGCGATACAGGCCCTGAACGAGGGAGTTACGAAGATGTTTTCCTACGTAAATGTGTGAGGGGAGAGAGAAAAAACGACAGTAAAAAATATCAGCCACATACCGCCTTTAAATCGCCGTGCACAACATCCTTGTTGTGCAAATAGCGAAGTCCGAGGGCCACATCCAAAATCTGATGTGAAGGCTCGAATGATAGCTTGGATTCAGTCAAAAAGAGGTACTTCCCCAAGAAATCAGACGCTCAGCGCTATACGAATCTTGGGACTCCCTTAAAAATGCCTGGAGGTTCCCATTTTCCATCCACGGAGAGACTAGGCAAAGCCTGTCCTGGAGCTGGTACAAACCAAAAAACGGAAGGAGGTTGGGGTGAGAGAGTTGGCGCCAAATGAGCGCTTCTCGACCAAACTCCTATGCAATGTCAGTACAAACTTGATCCGTGCAACTTTTGTTTGTTACCTTCAGCACCTGGTTGATGTTTCGTTCTCCAAACACCCTCATCATTTTAATACCGACATGTTGACCGCTGAGGGATCCTTGATAAACATCACTGAATGATCCGCCTGCCAATTGTTTCCCTAGTTCAAGCCCCGTAAGCGTACAGCATCGGGGGTGGAGCCCAGAATCGCCCGAGAGCCTTATTAGAGCCTTGATGAGCCTGCGCTTATTGATCGTCGCGAGATTTGAGTCATAATCTAATAACTGACAATCCCAAGTTAACAAGTCATCTGCAAAAGAGACCACCAAATTTAGTTACATCTTGCAGGAGATCCAGAAGCTGTTGAGCAGAAGCACCACGGCAGGCCAAAAACCTGATGTACGATCCTTTTTTGTCCTGAAAGACCTGGTCCAGCCAAGGAATAATGGCGTGCATGTTGCGTTCATTTACACTTTGAGGAGGAGTTGACATGAATAAACCGTTGCGCATCTGCGCAGAGACGGCAGGCGTGGGGTACGGCCTGGGTCGTTGGGAGGAACCGCTTCGAGACCCACTGCTGCGCATTACGCCCATTGAATTGGAAGATGGCGCCTCGATGGCGGGAACTGTAGCAACTGGGAGTTGATTAGTACTATCATAACTATTGGTGTTATTCATTAACATACCTTCGTCGACGACTATCGCGCTTTGAGGAGCTTGCTCTGGGCGCTGATCAGAAATTGGTACAACAGAGGGAGCCGCTGCAATCCGTTGCGCTGGGGGGTCGACGTCCATGAGATGGTCGAGCCCAAAGACCGGAGTCAACGGCGACGGCGAAGCAGAATGGAGGCCGACCTGAGAAAGCGAGAGCGGCGAATGCCCCCGCGGATGGGCGACCTCGACACGTAGCGGCGACGGCTCAACAGGCGCGTGCGGGGGCGCTTCGATGACTGGAACAGGTGGTGCTTCGATGGCGGGAACCGTAGCAACTGGGGCGGGCGCCGCCTCGTCGAGGTCAATCCACTCAAAAGTCCCCTTTTCACGGTCCAAGTTCAGTCCCCGCATGAACTGCTCAGCCGTGATCCCCTCATGGAGATCAAACTCCGTAATGGCGAAGCCTTGGATGCCCTTGACAGCCTTTGGCAACCACCCTAATTGTATCGATGGTGAATAAGGATAAATTCACGGCGTGAGGAAAGAGAAAGTAGCGTACTGCGCTGCAACATGTCGTCTTCGCACTCCTCGTCCTGGAACTCCCGATAAAAGTCCCAGACGAACTCGTCGCGAGAGCCCATCCAGCCGTTGAAGAACCGCGACAGCGCTCTGTCGAGCATGACGTCCCTGTACTGGCGCTTCATCTTCACCTCCTTGCGCGCCTTGGCCAGGAACTCCGCCGAGAGCCTGGCAATATGCAAGATATCGAACCGTAAATTAGACCAATACTCCTTCCCCGACGTGAGCAGCAGCTTCAAGCAATCCCACTGCACTTTGCCTAGCCAAAGCAGCGGAATCCTGTACCCACGCGGGAGCGTGGTCGACGTGACGGTGCCGTTGCGGTTGGAGACCTTCACTTCGACCCACGTCTGCTTGTTGTCGGCGTTCCGCGAGGGAATCGTGAACGCATTATCGACCATGTACGCGACGATCGCGAAATCGGTCCACTGCGCAGCGGCCGGATGGTTAGGACCAATGTATTCCAGCTCGTCAGGATGCCGCCAAGTCGAGAACGGCGGGATGGACGTCGCGGGGTTTTGTGGATCGAAGGGGTTTGCGGATAGAGAGGAGGATATCGCGTATAGTTTATAGTGACGTAGAGGAACGATGGGCGACTTACGGGAGTTCATCGCGGGGGCTTCTTCGTCATCTTTGCGTTTGGGAGATTGGATCGAGGGCTGCGGCTACGTGAGACGATAAGGATGAGTAGTAAAGGGGCGAAAAAAATGAACTCACGTCTGCTGGCGGAAGGTCTACCTCAGCTTCTGCAATCCACTCGAACGTCTCCCTGCGGCGATCCATGTTGAGGCCGGCCATGAATTGTTGCGCGGTGATACCGTCAACGAGTTCCTGTTGAGTGATAACGAAGCCTTGGATGCCCTTGAGAACTTTCTGCGTCCATCCTAAGTAGCAAGATTGAGACCGGGGCAAGTAGAAAAGAGCTTAAACACGCACTGCGAGCTAACATATCATCCTTGTACTCCTCATCCTTGAACTCCCGGTAGAAATCCCAAATAAACACCTCACTGCAACCCATCCAACCGTTAAAAAAGCGAGTCAAAGTACGGTCGAACATGGCATCCCGCCACTGCCTTTTCATCCGAACCTCATTCCTTGCGTTCGCGAGGAACCGAGTGGTCAACCGCGCGATGTGCAGGATGTCCCATTTCATCGTATCCCACAACGGACGCGCAGCCGTCGACAAAAGTTTCAAAGACTCCCATTGAACCTTCATAAGCCAGAGAAGAGGAACACGGTACCCTCTCGGGAGCATTGTGATGCCACTGTCGTTACTGGATACAACGACCCATGGGTCGGACCTGCTGTCACTACGCGGGGGGACGGTGATCGCAGTGTCAACAAGATAGGTGATAATTGCATAGTCGCTCCTCCACATGCCCAAAGACGAGCAGTTGGGGGCGATGTATTCAAGCTCGGCGGCATGTATCCATGGCCCGCGTACGACGATGCGAGTGTTATCGGGTGCTGCATGAGGAGAGGAGCAAAGCGCCAGAACCTTCAGCGCATAAGGACGGTCAATCTGCTCGATTGCAGAAGGAAATGCATTGGTTGCATCGGGGTCAAAAACTGCGCCCCGGCTGACGATGTGCTCGCTGATGAACGCGAGGGCGTAGCCGAGGGGCCCGTTGACGAGACGGGTGTATTCTTCGAGGACAAGGGGTGCGTCGAGGACGGAGAGGGCGTCGTAGGAAGAGAGGGCATCGTAGGAAGAGGAGTCCATTAGGGACGGTCAGAGTAGACGCTTCGGAGACGATTCACAGGCGATTCTCGAAGTGCTTTAGAGGCGATTCTGGAATTAATTGAGGCAGAAGCGTGGATAAGCACAATTTTGTCGTGACCGTCCCTTTTGAAATGTGCTTCAGATGGGCTTCAGGCGCGATTCACAAGAGGTCTCTGACAGTTTGTTGAAGTGTGGGAGAATCACCTCAGCTCAAGGACATCCTGAAGCCGGAGCTTCAGCGGTGATTCTCCCACGCCTCAGTAATTCGTGAAGCACTTGCTTGAATCGCGTCCGAAGCGTCTACTCTGACCGTCCCTATTGGGCAACTATTGGGAGAGGGAAAAGGGTGACTGTCACGTGGGCGCTACACCTCTCTTTATGCCACCATGAACTCGTTCTCGCCATCTCCCCTCCCTGTGGACCAGCTGGAGTCGCTGCGGTTCAAGGCGAACCAGATTATCGAGTCGATATATGGGCTGCAGCGGACAATCGAAGCTGGGAACACAAACTACATGCCTGCATGGCCAGACATCCTCTCAAAGTACAACATGCTGCTCTCGCAGACACACAACTTCTCCACCGCCCTCGCCGCCCCCGCCGCCGCCCAGCTCTCCTTCTCCGCCACAGGCATCCCCACCCTCTCCAAGCCCACCGGCAACCCCTACGCCGCCCTCGCCTTGCACCCGAGTAAAACCATGTCCGACGTCCAGCTCGACACCGAGGCCATCCCCCTGCTGCGCAACCAGCAGACCACGGACGTCCTGCGCATGGAGAACGACACCGTCCGCCGCCTCGCCTCGCACATGGCCACCCGCGGCGCCCTCGGCGTCCTCGGCGCCGCCCTCCCCGTGCCCCCGCTCGGCGTCGCCCCGCGCAAGCCCGAATACGAGGATGTCATAACGGAGTGCGACGCCATCCGCGTGGCGCACGACCAGCGCGTCGAGCGTGCAGTGCGTGCCGTGGCGATGCTGCGAGACAAGTTTGAGCTGAGGCAGCGCGTGGAGGTCGAGGTCGAGGAGCCGGAGGAGCTGAGCTGGGACCCGCGCGTCGGGATGCCTGCGGAGGCGGGCGTGGGCGGCGGCGGGGGCGAGGATGCGGATGCGGAGATGGAGTCGGAGGGGAGCAGTGGCGACGACGAGGACGAGGACGTAGTCGAGGGCGAGCTTGTCGACAGCGCCATGGCCACGGACTCGCCTGCGCCGAGTGGCGGGTTGCTCGGGTTTGCCCCCGCGACGGTCACTGTTGTTCCGTCGACGACTGGGCCTATAGATGTCAACATGTTTTGAGCGTCTTGCGATGGTCGGACTCCTCGCTCTCAATACTCGGTCCACCTATTCGGAATCGAAAATACCGGCCCAAAAGAACGTCGCGGCCCTGCGCCCCAACCTGGTCGAAAGAGCTAGTCACTCCATCTTCCGGGTCGCGAAATGCACGTAGCGTCGACCCATCCCCTCACCCTCGTCTGCGAGCGTTTTGGAACGGATACTCTGCACGCCACGTACTATGTATGGACACTAAAAGTCTCGTTTCTAGTGTGGAGTAGCTATCCTTACGACACGAGATACTTACCCAACGACGGTCGACACACGTCTTACAATTAAAATTCCCACTTGTTCTTCCCAACTTTTGACGTTCTTGACCGCAGTATTTTCAACGAGTCGTGAAAATTTTAAAATTCGTGGTCGTAAACATGTACAAGAGGAAGACCACTTGTTCTTCTAACTTTCGACGTTCTTGGCCGCAGTATTTTCATGACGCGCCGCAATTTGCGGTTTGCAGGAGGTTGGCCAAATGCAGAAGTATGCGGACGTAGAGGCGCTCAACTCCCCAGACATATGCATGGACCTGTCTCGACGGTTGCGGACAACTTGCTTCCTGAGAATTACGGTATAATAAATCGCGTCTAATGACCCCAATCACGTCTGATAGTTGCAGTCTGAGTTGCTAAAATTTTCGAGTCTCTGGAAAACGCAATCCCGACTGTCGTATTAAATAAAAATCTGCCAGAAAATCCGAGCCAACGTAAGTAAAGAAGAGCCTCACATAGAGTAGGAACCTAAATATGGGTGATGGTTGATCGCCGATGTTTGCCATCTTCTACCGTTGTGGCTTCGGACTTCCTGATCTCATTTCATTTTACGTGCTGCAATGCTCTGCTCCTAAATTTGAACCAAGCTCGCAACTTGACTCCTTTGACCTCCACAGCTTTCACTGCGTCGCCATCTAGCCAAATTTCCTGGTCGCTCCCGTCTCAAGTGCATTTCACAGCTTTTGAATTGGGATGCACGTTCGTCGTCAAAACATGCCTTTTTGGACCGTTGTTGGCGGTGTCAAGCCCTAGGCCTCCCGTGACTTGGTGCCCTTAAAGTCCCCTACTAGTGGCGGTGGGCGACGGGAACTCTACAGCCTGCCACTCTCATTCTCAGGAAGTTCGTCTCTCACCTCTGGGAACCCGGGAAGATGGGGAACTGCGTGTCCAACGTACGACGGTCAAAGTTCATCGGCGCTTGTGGCGATAGCTCACACGACCATACAGACAGGGAACTTCGAGCCCCCAGGCTCGGCGGCGATGAAGAGTTATATGGCCGCGTACGACGAGCAGACCGATCCCGTGAAAGTTGCGCTCCGGAGGGCGGAGGAGCGTGCTCGGGCGGCAGAGAAACGTGTGAGCGTTGAAAACGTCGCCCGTGAGCTCTTTTGGTCCGTACACTCGCTTCGCGTCCTCAAATCGTCCTCGTCATGGTAGCCGTGAAGGTCCCCAAACCCAAAAGCCCCAAATGCTCGGTCTGCTATGCACACTGCCAGATATCTATCAACCCCTGGCAGCACACAAAGAGGTTTGTTTCAAATTCCGGATCATGCATTTATTTTATTTGATTACTTATCTTCCGCTAGTGACCGTATGGTCGCGGAGATTTCGGATGACTCGGACGACGACGAGGAGGACGAGAACGGTATTACCGAGGTTCCCGCTGGCGGACGGCTTCCTCCACGGAAGCAGGTGATCCACGGAATACAGCTCGCAAGCTGTAAACATTACTTTTGCGGAGTGTGTACCTCCTTTCGCCTCCATGTGTGTCCGCAACGCTTATAATTTTACAACAAGGCGTGTTTGGCGCAGGCCATTTACCGCGGTCTCAACCTCGCCTTCGACCCCGCGGAGTACGGTACTGTGCTGACGGTCCGTGCTGCTGCTACGCCCGGTCGCCGCGCTGAGTTTCCCATATCATGTCCCGTACGCGTCCCTTCGTGTCTATCCCCTCTTCGCATCTGATTCTGAATTATGCCCTGCAGACGTGCCAGGTAAAACCCGGCGAGCAGCCCGTCGAAATCAGCGACATGACTGCGCGCCTGGTGCTGGGGGAAGCAAACATGGACGAGTGGAACCACGCGCGGTTTTTGTCGACACTTAATCTCATATATTGGTCAGTCAGTCATCCCCTCGGTTCCGGTTCCAATTTTATTTAAAAAATATAAATCGCTGCAGTCCGCATAATGGCTGCGACGAGACGTTCGATGCGGACGATGTTGCGCCCGCCCCAAGCGGCGTCAAGCACGCTGAGACCCTCGTACAGGTACGTGCCCTTCTTGTCAGTCAGACAATCCATTTTGCTCATAATCCGTTGCGTGTAGTGTCCACGGTGCCGCGGTTCCCTATGTAAAGCCTGCAACTCCGTTTGGCACGAACGTACGCCACCACGCTGTCTTTATTTGGCCCCAGGCTGACCTTGCGGTGATATACTCTATGTATAGACCTGACGTGTGAGGCGTATCAAGCGCTGCCGATTACTGAACGCGCACCCGAGGATGTGGCTTTCGCAAATCTGGCAATGCAAGAGAAATGGAGGCGGTGTCCGAAGGTGCGTCTTATTCTTTCTGGCCCGGCCCGTGGACTCAAACTCATCTTCCGAAATAGTGTTCCGCCATGGTTGAGCTGCAGGTACGTATATATGTACCGTTCATCGGTTTCCAGCCCTGATCATGTCTTTTCATTTTAGTATGGGTGCAAGTAAGCAAACATTCCAACTTGCTGGACTTATTTTGCTCTTGTCTTACTTACCTTCAATCAAAGCCACATCACTTGCGTTTGCAAGCACCACGTACGTTTCTGGTTCCCTTTTGGCAATATTTCTTTCCTTACCGGCCTGCAGTTCTGCTACACGTGTGGGGCCGACTTTGAGCATTCCAATGGAAAATATCGGTGTATGGGAGGTGCGTCGCTCGCTATTCTCTGCGTGCTCGAATTACACTGACCGCTTCCTTAGGAACGGGGTGCAAGGTGTGGGAGGAACAAAATCTCTTGGCCCGACTCGGAGAATGACCGTTGTGGTGACCTATTATATGGATGACTATTTATTGGATGGAGGATGGAATTAATTGTTATTTTGGCCGGGACTTATATGCAATATATGCACATCATTTGTACTTGCAGATATCACTGACTCAATGTATTCTACGCATTTCTTAACCATTTTCTCAACTCGTTCGGAGTCGGAGCAAGAGGATTCGGGTCGGTCAAGCCGGGGCCAAGAGCAGGGAGGGTGGTCAGCTGCATTGATCGCCAAAGTCATGTTCAACCTGAATTTTTTGTTTTTGCAAACTCAATTCTGGCTCAAAAAATAAGCTGCTTGAATTTCAGCTTCTTGACACGCTAAATACTTCTTTCTCTCAAATCCCTGAGCCAATCCGTCTCTGAGGAGTCCACCATCGTCTTATCCAATAAACAACTCCAGTGGCTCGAAAAGGCAAATTGTGGCTGTGTTTGTCTGTCTCGTTGTTGAGCGTTGTTGCGAGTCAGTTTTGGTCAGTTGTCTTCCTGAACCATGACCATCGAGCTTCCCCAAGAACTTATAGACGAGATCCTCGCTCATCTGGCCGGTGACTCTGCCTCTCTCCGAGCTTGTTCTCTAGTGTGCCGTGCTTGGGTCTCATCCAGCAGACGTCCCCTTTTCGAAACATGTACCCTCGACGATACAACCGTCCTCGCATTCCGCGACTTCTTACGCGCCCCTCAGGGTTGTACATTCCTGCAGCACATCCGAAACATTAATGCTGCGCGATCCTTCTGGAATCCAAACGACCAGGTCGCCGCGGACCTGCGCCGCCTCACTGGCGTCCGCACGCTTGAGCTAGCGCTTGACGTCCAAACCACGGTTGCGGCATCCATGGACGCGTATCTTACTGCCGGGTTTGTTGCGGCCTTCCCCCATGTCACGCGCCTCGTCCTCACCGAATGCGAGTTCCGCGATTCCCGCTGGCCACCCGCACCGCTCGTCGCGATGCTGTGTCTCTTTCCCGCCCTTCAGGTGTTGCACGTCCGCGATGTGTTTGGAATCCTCCAGGATCCCCCTCCGACCGCCGTTCCCCCGCGCGGGCTGCACAGCTTGCAGCTCTGCATGCGCGCGACGGGCCCGATTCTCGCGTGGCTGCACACATTTAACCATCTCCCCAACGTTGACTCGCTAGAGTTGCCCATATTGCATCACACCGACGTGCCGGTCGTGCATGCGGCACTGCAGCAGGCCCGCGGCGCCATTCAGCATCTCAGTCTCAGCCTAACAACTTTACTTGGGCCGTCGTCTCACCGTCCGTTCCGCCGTTCCCCTCCTTCTTCCGCTGATCTCGACGCAGTTCCCTGTAGTCATGTTTGATTTGTCGCTACACCCCAACCTCCGAACGCTGACTCTCGTCCATTTCGACACGGGAAACTTCGACCCCGCGATGTTCATGGTGTTCATCAAGACACTCACCGCACCTGCGCTCCAGGTCCTTTCACTTGAGCTTGTTCCCTTGCTGCGGCGGGGCATAGACTGGCCGGCGCTGGACGTGTTTCTGTGCTCGGCGATCCGCTTTCCTCGCCTGTGGATGGTGCTGTTCAAGTGCAGCGGCCATCTCACACGTGACGTTCCTCACGATATGCACGATTATGATAATTTGCGAGAGGTGTTGCCACTGCTTGGCGCCGCGGGGGTGCTCAAGATGGAATGTGTTGGATTGCTATTTCCCGACTAGTATCGTTACAGCGCTCATTCATTCCCTCACGTTGAGAATCCTCGGGCAGCGAGGCTCAGAAGCCGAGGTACCAGGTCCCATTCACTGTTGAAGCGTTTGTCTAGGAGAGTTTGCATCATCCCCGACTATCAAAAGCCCCGTTCACTCTGCGTTCTATGTTGAAATATCTCTCAGGCTACTGTGGCTCAATTGCAGGTCTTCGGTCCCTGCCATACCCTCATTACCGCGACCTCAGTGTAAATAATACGGAAGTTCAAAGCCATTATTGTCAAATGTGCATTTTCTTTCTTCTCATTCCCACTCCTACTCATTTCCTTGACCGTAAATAGTTGTTTGATTTGATCTCTGTTCTCGCTCTTTAAGCACCCCAAGCCCGATGGTATAATTCATATTCCAAGTCCCCGGCATAACTCACACAATCTAGTCCACTCCTCAGGCCCCTTCATTCCCGTTCCTCCAGCACGCCGTCAGACTCCGAGTCCACGCTGAAGTTCGGATCCTCGTCCAGCTTCCTGATGGCGCCAGATTTTATTCTCGATACTTAAATTGACTTCACACTCGCAGGCCCTTTTTTCACTCCTATTCGCTCTATGGTTTTTCTTCTTCTTTCTTTTCTGTTTCGTTTCAACCGGGGGCCGTGGAAGGCCACGTTTTTCAACCCTTTAAATTACAGTTGCGACTGAGAGAAGGTTTTGTTCGTCTTGCATGTGCTAATGCCACCATATATGCTTTAGAAAGAAGAGTGTGACGTACATTTTTATCAGGATGCACTATGGCGGTCAACGTGCACCTTTAAAAAATGGGGTATAAACTAACAGTTTGGTTTGGGGGTGTAAACACAGGATTTTCACAGAAGATTGGTTTTTTTTTACAAGCTCAATTCTGGCTCAAAAATAGGCTGCTTGAATTTCAGCTTCTTTACGTGTTGAATATTTTTTTTTTCTCAAATTCCTGAGCCAATCCGTCTCTGAGGAGTCCACCATCGTCTCATCCAATAAACAACTCCAGTGGCTCGAAAAGGCAATTTGTGGCTGTGTCTGTCTGTCCCGTTGTTCAGCTGTCTTCCTGAAACATGACCATCGAGTTTCCCCAAGAACTTATAGACGAGATCCTCGCTCATCTGGCTGGTGATTCTGCCTCTCTTCGAGCTTGTTCTCTAGTGTGCCGTGCTTGGGTCTCATCCAGCAGACGTCCCCTTTTCGAAACATGTACCCTCGACGGAACAACCATCCTCGCATTCCGCGACTTCCTGCGCGCCCCTCAAGTCTGCACCTTCCTGCCTCACATCCGAAAAATTAAGGCTACGCGATCCGTCTGTCACCCAAACGACCGCTATTTCGACGAGGTCGCTACGGACCTGCGCCGCTTAACATGCGTCCGCACGCTTGAGCTGGCGTTCAGCTTCAAAGCCATGGCGGCGGCCTTCCCGCACGTCACGCGCCTCGAATGCCATTTCTACGGTTCCCGCTGGTTACCCGCACCGCTCGTCGCGATGCTGTGTCTCTTTCCCGCCCTTCAGGTGTTGCACATCCGCCAGATGTTCGAAACTCTCCAGGATCCCCCTGCGACCGCAGTTCCCCCGCGCGGGCTGCACAGCTTGCAGCTCAGCATGCCCGCGACGGGCCCGATTCTCGCGTGGCTGCACACATTTAACCATCTCCCCAACGTTAACTCGCTAGAGTTGGCCCAATTAAAGCACACCGACGTTCCGGTCGTGCATGCGGCACTGCAGCAGGCCCGCGGCGCCATCCGGCATCTTAACATCAACCTAACATATTTACTTGGGGCGCCGTCTCACCGTCCGTTCCGCAGTTCCCCTCCTTCTTCCGCTGATCTCAACACAGGCCCCCGTAGTCATGTTTGATTTGTCGCTACACCCCAACCTCCGAACGCTGTCTGTCTACCATTACGACACGGGAGACTACGATCCCACAAGGTTCATGGTGTTTATAAAGACACTCGCCGCACCTGCGCTCGAGCTCCTTTCCTTTGAGCTTTTTCCCTTGCTGCCGCGGGGCATCGACTGGCCGGCGCTGGACGCGTTTCTGTGCTCGGAGATCCGCTTTCCTCGTCTGCGCATGGTGCTGTTCAAGTGCAGCTGCCATCTCCCACGTGAGGCCCCTGATATGCACGATAATTTGCGAGAGGTGTTGCCACTGCTTGGCGCCGCGGGAGTGCTCAAGATGGAACGTTTGTGATCGCCATTTACCGACTAGTATCGTTACAGGGCTCATCCCTCACGTCGAGAATCCTCATGCTCAGAAGCCGAGGCACGAGGTCCCATTCATTGTTGAAGTGTCTGTCTAGGAGAGTTTGCATCATCCCCAACCATCGAAACCCGTTCACTATTCCTTTCTATGTCGAAATATTTCGGGCTAGTGTGTCCCAATTGCAGGTACTCCGTCCCTGTCCCCCCATTACCGCGATCTCAGTGTAAATAATACGAAAGTTCAAAGCCATTATTCCTAAGTGTGCATTTTCTTCCGTCTTCTTCCCACTGCCACTCACGTCCTCGACAGTAAACAGTATCTTGCAGTTTGATTTGATCTCCTTTAAGCACCCCAAGCTTGATGGTATGATCCATACTCAAAGTCACAGGTGTTAACCTAATCTATTCCACTCATCCGACCCCTTCGTTCCTCCAGCGCGTCCCCCGACTCCAAATCCACGCTGAAGTTTGGATCCTCGTTCAGTTTGTCCATTGTGAGAAGCTCTCAGTTCGATCTGACACTTTTGTAAGTTACACCAGGTGCCAAAATCCGGTTGAAATCGGATCTCGGACCCAGCGGCGATCTTTCTATTAGTTCAAGATCCCAGAGGCAAGGGGTCAGTCAAGGAAGACCTGGTGCAGAGATATTTTCATGGGAGTTTGAAGACACACTGGTTGGAAAAATATCAATATTTACACGTGGATCAAAGCAATAAGTGGTACAGATCCAAAATATCAAGATGATACTACGTCGGTCAGAGCTCGAGTGCGTCCTTGAGGTAGGCCAGCTCGTCGCAGTACTCCCGCTCGCACTCGTGGCCAATGGTGGCAAAACCAAAATCCACAAAACATGGAGCCCCATTCGGACGGCGCACGACATTGCGCGGCAAAGCATCGTTGTGCAAAATACCTTTAGCATGGATCTGTACATGTGCAAAATATATCGCCATCCTCCGGAACATTTAGTAAGAAGACTGGGACTTGTGGTGTGATTTCACCGTTCCGATCGTGTCGAAGTAATTTCCTCCCAGCCCAATCTGCCATGCCCAAACGCCTCCCCCGCGTCCTCAATGACGAGTGCAACTCAGCCGCCTGCTTCATTCACCGGTGCCATCAGTGCCATAAAATGAGCCACGACGACGCGGAGGCGCGCAAGCTGACGATACACTGCGACCTCATTGGCGACGAGCGCATAATGAGGTTGTTTCACGACCTTCAACACGACTGGGAAAGGTATTCCCGCCTTGACGATTAGCGATGCCCCAAACACCCTCGGAATGCGTGGGTTCATGCGAGGGACAGCGGTTGGCGTGCTCAGGAAAGGTCGGTGCGGTCGATAAAACGGTCGTAGTATCTGAGGCTGAATCATCCGACACCGGCATCGGCGCGTGATATGAACTTGAAGCGACGAGCTGGTCTTGATACATTACTGTCTGCGCTGCTGAAAAGGCTCCGTGGTGACGCACTAAATGTTTTTTCCCAATTTCCTGAAGTTGAACTTTGGTTGAACTGCACCAAAGCGTCGCAAATACACAGCCACAAACTGCCTTTTCTAGCTCTTAGCGTTAGTGGTGTTCTTGATGTCAAACGGGCCATCTGTGAGCATCCAAGAGGCCCAGGCCGTGGTCGATAAGCATTTTTCAAACAATGATCTTCCTGCGACGATCGTCAACTTTACGCAGGTCACTCACGGCTTCAGGTGAACGAGACTCTCCATTGCGTCTACTCGCGTTTACCTTGTCCAGCTATACTCCTGCCATGAAAACCTACTTGCTCGACCTTGCCATTTCATCCAACGCCGAGCCGACCCATTCGTCGTTCCTAGTTGTGTCCTCTGCCCCGCCAGATCCTAACGACGGATACGCGCCAAACGCGCTACCCATCTTCCCGCAGCTCATCTCCCTCATCCGCACCACCACCCCCATCCCCATCCCAGACCCAATCCTCGACACATCCTGCACCCTCCTCCCCCACCCATACCTCGTCACCCCGATATACCCTCTCACCTCCACGCGCCTCGTATCTCTGTCCCAAGCGCGTGCCGCCAACGTCCTCACACCCCAGCAGCAGGCCCTCATCGACGTGCAACTGGGCCAGTATCTCGGTGCTCTCCATTCAGGCGCCCAAAACGACTGGTTCGGCCTACCCTCTCTCAAACCCCCCGCAGACCCGTCCTACGACTGGCAAGCGACCTTCACCCTCCTGCTCGAGTCTCTCCTCGACGCTGTCCCCCCCTTACACCCCTCCCTACACCTCATCCCAACTCTAGAAGCGCTGCGCCCCCCGCTCGCACGCGCCATCGGCGCCTTCCTCTTCGCCGACGTCGACACACCCTCCCTGGTGTGGTTCACCGGCTCCGCGGACGACGTCTTCCTCGCGTTCACCGCCGCCAGCGCCTTCAACGCGTTCGCCATCCTGCCCGCCGTCGCGCACGCGCTCTGGGGCGACCCGCTGCTCGAGGCTTTCTTCGCCTCCCCCGGCCCGAGCGCCGCGTTCTGGGAGGGATACCGCGGTGCGCGCGGGGAGCAGGACGGTGCGCTGATAGTGTTCCCGCGCCAGCGGACAAAGAGGCTGTGGTATGATGTGTTTTTGGCGCTGGTGGTGCTGAGTGAGCGCCGGGGGGTGGAGGATGAGAAGACGAGGGGGGCGGTGGAGAGCTTGAGGCAGTGCGCGGAGGCGTTGAAGGATGCGCCGTGCAATTGAGGGTGTGTAGTGGCCTTGGAATAGAGAATGTATAGTATCTAACATCAATGTACTGGTACCAGATTGGCCGAAATAATGCTGGAGAAAGCTTTTCAGCGCATATCTTTTGGATTCAACCTCGATCGTACGTCCTTCGCAGTAACACTCACTCCAATGCCTCGAAAAGGCAATTTGTGGCTTGTCTTGAACCACGACCATTCCGGCGCTTGCCACAAACATCTTTGCGGTGATTCAGCCCACTTCTACGTCTTCTGAAGCGAAGCCAAGCCCGAAATCATCCATGCTGTTGCTGCCCGTCCATCTCTCCGCGCACGAACGCCAGCGGTCCGCTCCGCATTATACCAACTACATCATCCATGTGTCTTGAAGATGTTGAGCCGCCCGCCCGGGACGCCCAGTTACACCGCCTTCTGGACTCGCCGCTGGCGCGTACCCGGGGCTGCCACTGGCAGGCAGTGCCAGCCGTCGGTTCTCGAACCCGTGTACTGCGGGCGGCCGCAACATGACCATTGACCTTGTCCTGAATTACATCCGGTCAAGACGGTTGTCACTGTAATGTTGGACTCAGGATTGATTGTCCCTGTCGGACGTCCGAAGTTCCCCCAGCAAGTGACAGGGAATGAATGTGAATCTGGAGCCGGAGCATGGCCGTAGACGCCCGAGGAATTTGTTGCATCGCCCTCCGAGGCCACGGGAGAAGGATAACGAGTTGAGTTGAGCACATGTACACTGGTGCAGTTCAACTTCTTTCTCTACCCATTTTAGAGACTTCTCCGCTGTAGACGGGTTTTATGCAAGTTTTATGGTCAACTTTGACACAGTAAAGTTCTGACTTTTGTTGTGAAGCAAAATATAACTGACGACCGATTCAAAGACAATCGTTTGTTAGTGAATGCCCAGATTCCACTAAATTTTGCACAGATCGCAACTTGTTCGAACCTGAAGTCAGTCTGACGGACATCAGAATCTAGCGCGACCTCCAGGGACCCGAAGGACGCGGTCGACGTCCACTGACACTTATCACTAAATTCTAGTACTTCTCTAAATCTCAGGCTCGATGGTCAACTCTGGCACAGTATTCTGACTTTTACTCGTGAAGCAGGATATAAGTGACATCCGATTCAAGACAATCGTTTTGTCAGGGTTAGAGATTCCACCAAATTGTGCACACATCTCATGAAAGATCGCAACTTGTTTCAACCTGAAGTCAGTCTGACATCAGAATCTAGCGCGACCTCCAGGGACCCGAAGGACGCGATCGACGTCCACTAACACTTATCACTGAATTCTAGTACTTCTTTAAATCTCAGGCTCGTCACCTCACTACCTTGCCTATAAAGCCAGCGCTGTTCGCTCATGAAAAGTTAAAACCAATACCATGGCCGCTCCCGTCTTTGCTTTCTCCGGCGCTTTCACGCTCGTGGACTTCCAGGGCCACGTTCTCGACCTCGCCAACAATGTCAACCCCGTCATCAGCCAAACTCGGAACCCCACACCCACTGCCAACCAACAGGTTCGTCCCGTTGAATCTCAACCCCACCATTGTGGTTGGACTGACTCCTCTCCAGTGGTCGCTCGCGGCCGTCAACGGGGGGCACTCCGTCCTCGCATCGGGACTGTCGGGGCCTCAGGGCGAAGTGGTTCTGTCTTGGGCCACAAGCGCCAGCACGAGCCCGCTGTTCATGCAAGCCTTGGCAGCACCCGGGACCTCCATCGCGTTCGACCTTCATTGCGTCAACTCTACGTCTGCCAGGTGCGTGGTTCAAAATTTCATGATAAAATATTTTAAAATATCTTCTCGATGTTGAACTTGAATCCTACTAGTTTCGTCGATTCGGCGACCGGGCAAGTTGCGCTCACGGCGTGGCCGATGGAAAGTGGGAGCACGATCACTCCGGTGCGTTCTGTCCGAGTCGACGATGCGCTCTCTGGCTCTGGCATGAGACTGACTCATCGTTGGCGCCGGTTGAAGGTTACTTTCGAGAGTTTCACGGGTCGGGCGGAACAAGTTTGGACCCTCGAACGGCTGGATTGAGTGGACGTCGTGGTGTGGCAGTAGTCAAGCTGAGAATGTGGGGGATTACGATGTATGTAGTTGGACAAATCTCAAGCAATTTTTCGCCTCTAGAGAATGACTCGAGCTTGAGCATCCATCTTATTATATATTGCTGGGCAGCTTCAACTTGGAGTTGCAACCAAATTTTCAACCGTGGTGCGACTGTAAGTCAAACCTGCTGTATGCTATACGCAATGTCTCTGCTCATGAGCTTCATTGCCTGAGGATTTTCAACGTGTGGGAATGAATGAGCGCTGTAACGATACTAGTCGGTAAGTGGCGATCCCAAACATTCCATTTTGAGCACCCCCGCGGCGCCAAGCAATGGCAACGCCTCTCGCAAATTATCGTGCATATCAGGGGCCTCACGTGTGAGACGGCAGGTGCATTTGAACAGCACCATCCGCAGACGAGGAAAGCGGATCTTCGAGCACAGAAACGCGTCCAGCGCCGGCCAGTCGATGCCCCGCCGCAGCAAGGGAACAAGCTCAAGGGAAAGGACCTCGAGCGCAGGTGCGGTGAGTGTCTGTATAAACACCATGAACCTCGCAGGGTCGAAGTCTTCCGTGTCGAAATGGAAGACAGCCAGCGTTCGGAGGTTGGGGTGTAGCGACAAATCAAACATGACTACGGGGACCTGCGTTGAGATCAGCGGAAGGAGGGGAACGGCGGAACGTACAGTGAGACGACGCCACAAGTGAACCTGTTGGGTTGATAGTGAGATGCTGGATGGCGCCGTGGGCTTGCTGCAGTGCCGCATGCACGACCGGCACGTCGGTGCGCTGCAACATGGGCAACTCTAGCGAGTCAACGTTGGGGAGATGGTTAAATGCGTGCAGCCACGCGAGAATCGGACTTGTCGAACGCCCGCAGAGCTGCAGGCTGTGCAGCCCGCGCGGAGGAACTGCGCTCGCAGGGGGATCCTGGAGAGTTCCGAACACCTGACGGATGTGCAACACCTGAAGGGCAGGAAAGAGACACAGCATCGCGACGAGTGGTGCGGGTGACCAGTGAGAACCGCGGAAAACACATTCCAGGCGCGTGACGTGCGGGAAGGCTGCAACAAATCCGGTGGTGAGATACGCGTCAATGGGTACCGCAACCACGGTTCTGACGTTGAGCGATAGCTCAAGCGTGCGGACGCCAGTGAGGTGGCGCAGGTCTGTGGCGACCTCGTCGAAATAGCGGTCGTTTGGGTGCGAGAAGGATCGCGTAGCCTTAATGTTTCGGATGTGCGGCAGGAATGTACAACCTTGAGGGGCGCGTAGGAAGTCGCGGAATGCGAGGATGGTTGTATTGTCGAGGGTACATGTTTCGAAAAGGGGACGTCTGCTGGATGAGACCCAAGCACGGCACACTAGAGAACAAGCTCCGAGAGAGGCAGAGTCACCGGCCAGATGAGCGAGGATCTCATCTATGAGTTCTTGGGGAAACTCGATGGACATGGATCAGGAAGGAACACTGGACAGACAGACTGCAAATTGCCTTTTGGAGGCACTGGCACGGGAGTTGGCAATTTGTGGCTGTGAACAAGAATCTCTCTCTCTCTTGAACCGGTTAACCATGACCATCGAATTTCCCCACGAATTGGCAGGAACTAATCGCGCGCGGCGTTCCTCGACCACCTTCTTCTCTCAACGCCGTGGCTCAAACAATGGTTTCGTTTTATTTGACTATGGATACATGGTATTATTTTGCTCTACAGAGTCCATTGGGGTATTTCAATCTCATAGTAAGCATGCGACCATAAAAATTGGTATCAGGCCCCACGACGTCCACCACCTCACCAGCATTCCAGCATTTGTCGGAATACCAGGCAACCCTGCCGTCCCCGTCCCACTCGGTGGCGCCCCACTCGTCTTCGGTGCCTCCGCGCCGATATACTGCTTCCCGAGATCCGTAATCTGGCCGTTACTGTTCATCATCGCGTCGTCCGTGTTCACGCCGCCGAGATCGCGCATCACGCCGTACCACGCGTAGCGCTCGACCCAATCCTGTGCATCCATGAACGCCTGTGTCTGATTCAGGAACTCGGCGACCTCTGGCGCGGTACACTGCGGGCCTTTGTTGAAATTCTGGCATGCCCATTCTGTCACCCAGATCGGGCGCTGGAAGGTGTCATGGAAGTCGGTAAGGTACTCGGCAAATTTGGTTGCGTTAACGTCGTAGTAGTCTAAGAAGCAAGTCAGTTTAGAGCAGTATATCGTGAGTGCGTCGGGCGTACGGAGAGCAATAACATCGACGGTGCATCCGCCGTCGCATGCGGTGAGGAAATCCTGGAGCCAGGTTTTCCCCGACGGCGCGCTAGAGGGTGCAGGGCTGACGAGGCGGAGACCCTGAGCGTGAAAGGGCTCGATATAGGTCTTCCACATGTCCGCCCCTTGCTGTGGTGTGAGATTCGACTGAGCCGGTTCCTGTGGTCTGCAGGGGAATGAGATTTGTATCGTTCACACTGAACGGTCAACGCACTCGTTCATGCCAAGGATGGCGGTAGGTTTGCGCTGGGAGATGGTGGCGTTTATCCCGTCAGAGGCGTCGGTCCACTGCGTGACGTCTTTCTGACCCCACAGCATTGGGACGAATTCGAGGTCGGTGTCAACCGAATACAGGCTCCAGGTGTAATACCAGGAGACTCTGCCCGTCACGGTGAATTGAGTCATGTCTGTCTGGGCGTCGCCACCGCCAGCGATTCCGGCCTTCGAGGAGCTCGTTACAGAGAGGGTTCTGGATGTAGGGTGGGCCGAGATGGCATGTGCGAGTTGAAAGAGCAATAAAAGTTTCGTGAGGGTCATGATGTGAGGCGTAAAGTGTGTAAATTTGTTGCATGGGAGTGGTGTATTTAAGGCATTTGCAGTGGATTATGACGGGGGCCAAGGACGCAGTGCGGAGTGAGTTGGGAACGGATTTTTCTCAGGAAACGATGACGTCGCCACTGTCGTCCACAAGCGACTGATAAGCGACCGGCCTAATCAAAATTCATTATTGGATGTGATGGGTGTGTTAAAACGGAGTTGAGCAGTAGCTGGGCAGTGTAGACAGAGTAAGTTAGCTACTGATCCAAGTTGCATCGATTTTGCTCAAAGGAGAGTTGGTTGAATTTAGAAGCCGAAATTCCCCACGATCCGGATGTTTCCGATCTTTTCTCACGGTTGGATCCATTCAATGCGAGCATGTATGGGTTCTGAGGCCATGAATTGAGGGCATGAATTGAAGCGAAAATCATTCACTGACAAAATTTTCTCGTATAAACTAGATTTACAAACTTTATTCATCAATCCGAGCCTTCTCTGCAATCAAATATTGCCACCCCATCTCAGTGTGTGGAATTAGGACAAGCTGCGGGATACGAAAACCCAGGGAAGCGGGAGAGCTGCCTGAAATGCATAAAGAATTGAGCTGACCCATCGTTATCGATTAGTCCTTTATAAGTGGAACAGCCTGACTGTTAAAAACTTCGGAGATTCCGACAGTTCACGACAGGGATAGTTTGGGCAGAAAATGCATATTCCGCTTCGGAGAGCTCTACAGGCTGTACCATCGTACTTAAGTCGGAGACTAGGCAATATTTAGGAGCATTTTCTGCCCCTCATTATCCCAGCCAGTCAGCTTGCATGATTCATTTGCATTTTGTACTGTACTCCTCGTTGAGAGGGGCACGAAAGAGTTACAGGAAGTCAAATGGTTACCGAACAGGCCCAACCACCACCTGTCTCTGTTAACGGGACCGCGTTGAAGTGAGAAGCATGCTGACTTGGGCTAGTTTTGCAGGACAAATTTGTTTCAGTCTCCGACCAGGCTCTTTCAGTCTCCGACCAGATTCTCACGACATACCATTCCAAGAGACAGACCCCTCCTAGACTCAGTTTGGGGGCTCTGTCTAGGGTCTGTCTAGGATCTGTCTAGGTGTGTCTAGGGTGTGTCTAGGATAACTCTAGCTGAGCTCGGCCGCTAGACAGACTCAGAATTATGCTAGACACACCCTAGACACACCTAGACAGACCCTAGACAGACCCCCCAAACTGAGTCTAGGAGGGGTCGGAACCAGTGAGAGGGTGGTTTTGGTTCCAGGGTAATTTTGTCGGCGACGAAATCTCCACAATTTTTTCAATGGCTCTGCCGGTGGTTCTACACCTCCGATTATGCACCCTGCAGTTATACAGACCGCAGCATTGGTTGAACCGAAATATACCACCGACTCTCAGTATTTAGTGTCTGGTGACCGAGTCTCGGTGTACCACTGATAGCGAAATTATTAAATCCATATGCTTTTCATATTATCGATTGCTACAAACCGAATTCCTGGTTCCGAAAACTGCCGAGATTGCGGAAAAGGTCCGGAAGGACGTGAAAATCGGAGGCGTATTCAAAGGATATGAGTTTTGTCAGAAAGTTATATATAGCGTGGAGATGCCAAGTTCAAAGACTCGCGGGTTCCTGCATTTATATACGGCCGCACCAAACAACGTGAACAGGTCCAGCCAACGTCCAGTTTAGGGCTGCGCGGCCGCCGTCACGGCGATTTATCGCTGCGAAGTCACGGTAGGGAAAATTCATACAGGTGGAAGACGGCTCGTCCCCGGCAGCAGAGCTGTAAAGCAGACGGAAGACAGCGCCAACGGAATAATGAAATCATTATGAATGGTGTCGAAGTCGACGTCTTGACAGACCGAAAACAGTATGATTTTTCCCAGGATTTTTTCGCGGGTGCTATCCTCACAGCCACAAAATGCTTCAAACCTTAACCATCAACTTGTCGCCGCCCTTCACTGGCTTCAACCACGGAGCTCCGCCGGCTCTTGTTTCTTTTAAACGCGAACACAGAAGATAAACTTGTGACACTGTGAGCACGTACAGTACACGATAAGTACTGACCGGGGTTAGGATCCCTTTATTATTAAGAGTCACGATCAGTCTCGTTTGCCTTGAATGAGTGGACTCGAGTTTTCGGAGCCGCCCGAAGCCGGAGATTGGTTGCCAAAACAATTGCGCCCAAGTCGCGCCGACCCCTTGTGCTGCGTCCGAGCCGCAGTTTACTCGTATGTATATGTTTTCGACACGACATGAATCACGATTTAGGCGCCCTCTGCGCATTTAACCGCCTGTACCTTATACAGCCTTCTTAAAAGCTTCTTACACAGCTTCTTACGCCCGCCTCGGAGACCCATCACCGATAAAGCTGTTGGACGATGCTTCCTTTATCCTCATTTGCGGAACGCCACCCCGAAAGGCAAGAAACCTTGACAAAAGGGACTGACACGCCTCATGTAAAAAGATCAGCGGGCGGATCGTGGCCGGGCTTAAAAAGAGTGCACGCTCTTCCAGAAGTCTTTATCACTTGACCGCCGCCACAACGACTATAGCCTGGAACCATGGCCGCGTATATGCCCCTGGTGCAGCAGTTTCTTTCAGGCTTTATCACCCAGCTGGACCCCGCTGCAAATATTTCTGCTAACGCGACAGCAGCCTCTGCGGCTAATGCAACGGCACTGCCGCCGTTAACTATGCCCACGGACCTCCCGTCGCTGCTCACGCTACTCTTGTCCTTCTCCGCCCTCCGCGAATGGGCGAAGCTCGCCATTATTGGGGGGTTCATTGAGATATGTCGGCGCTTTGTCTTTGGCGGGTACACCAAAGTCGTCAACTCGTTTTTTATTACGGCCTGCTTTGAGGAGCAAGATTCAAGCTACGGTGGGTCCACCATCAGGTGATTCGTCGATCCCCTCTCACTTCCCTTCTCCCTTTCAGAATGGATGATGGTCTGGCTGTCGAAGCAGCCGTCGTGGAGTGTGTACTACCGCGCCGTTCCGTTGGTTAGATTTTACTGATTGTTCGCAGGCAGGGCGCGCGACGTGCAGATCAGCACGAACAGTTTGGCGAACAATGCAGCGATCTTGCTTGACGGGGAAGACGAGGGGAGCGAGCGCTTCAAGTCATCCCGTAGGTTGGCGTATTTACCCTCCCTCTCGACCACGTACAACCTTTGGTACAAGCGACGATGGATGACCATCACGCGCGTACAGAATCAAACGGGGTGGTACGGCTCCAAGGAACAAACCTTGTTTATCAGGTGCACTTTTCCGTTATTTTCTTCTCGTCGACGTAATTTGACACGGCCAATATAGTATCATGACGCGCGACCACAGTATCCTGAGCTCCCTTTTGCAAGAAGCGCGGAGGAATTACCTTGCTGCGCAGGAGCACAAGATGTGTGTCTACGTTTCCGATACGTACGTCTGTATTTTTGCTTTGACAATTCCTCGGCTCATGAGGATTATGATTTAGGACTAACAATTGGCGCCACGTTGCGTGTCGAGAAAAGCGGTCAATGCATTCCATCATTCTGGACCCTGGCGTGAAAGATATCCTCATCGACGACGCCAAAGATTTTCTTCTCAGCAAGGAGTGGTATGCCGAACGTGGTATCCCCTTTAGACGAGGGTAAAGGATTATTTGAAACCTCTGATGAAGTGTTATCTGAATTTTGTGTAGTTATTTGCTCTACGGCGCGCCAGGTTCAGGTAAAACGTCGTTCATCCACTCCGTCGCTGGGGAGCTTGGACTCGACGTGTACATCATTTCCTTGTCCCGCATTGGGCTGGACGACTCTGCCCTAGGCGAGCTCGTGAACGCGCTCCCGGAGCGGTGTGTGGCGCTCATGGAGGACATCGATGCGGCCTTTACCAGCGGACTTAATCGCGACTCTGCGGCCGCTACGGTCGAGTCGCAGGACCTCAACGCCGGCAAGGCTGTGCCGGGTGCGCCGCCGCCGCCGCCCACAACGAGCAGGTACGTTCTTACGTGTGATATCGCCGTTCCATGTCCCTGACAATGTCGGCAGGCTGAGTTTGAGCGGGCTTCTAAATGCGCTGGACGGTGTTGGCGCGCAGGAAGGGCGGATCCTCTTCGCGACGACGAACAAGTACTCGGCGCTCGACGCAGCACTGTGTCGCCCCGGGCGCATGGACCTGCACATCGAGTTTAAACTCGCGAGCAAGTTCCAGGCAAGGCAGCTCTTCAGCCGGTTCTACCTCCCCGCGCAAAATCCGGATACGATGCTCGAAGACGACGAGGAAGCCGAGGAGGGCAGCGAGAAGGGCTCTGTGGACTCGGGTTACAATTCGACGGTCGGCGAGGAGGTTGAAGAGAAGGCGCCTCCGTCGCCGGTGGAGTCGAACTCTGGCTCTGACGTACCGGACAGCGAGAAGCCCACGTACAATGGTACCTCGCACCAGACTCGCGCACCGAAGCTTAAACGGAGACAAATCGGTGAACTCGCGGTCCGCTTTGCTGAGTCCATTCCCGAGAGGGAGATATCGATGGCGAGCTTGCAGGTGGGTACCATTTCTTTCATCTTACAGGCGTGAAATTGAACGCGAATCCACTAGGGATATCTGATGGCCTATAAGATTCGGCCCTTTGAAGCCGTGGCGGAAGCCAAGGCATGGGTGGAGAAGGAGCGCGGCGAGAAGATTGCCAAAGCACGCAAGGAGAAAGAGGCGGAGGCGGAGAAGGCCAAAGCTGCGGCCCTGGCAAAGGAGAAAGAGGCAGAGAAAGCCAAGGAGGTGGCGGCGGAGAAGGAAAAGGTCAAGCTCGCGGTGGAAACTGGCCAAAAATGAAATTTACGATCTTTGGGAACAATCTTTGAGGACAATGCTCACGACAATTATTTTGACTTAACAATATTGTATTCGATAGCGGTTTATACTTGTTTTACTTCATATTGTAAACTCTTCGCTGACTTAGAAATAACGGCGATTGGACTTTGGAGACGGTCTGTATTAACAAAGGTCGTCTGCGCCAGTTAAATTCACTCAACGAGTCCAATAGACGAACCTACTCCTCCTATTTTTCACGTCTCTAAACTATAAGTGTTCTTCTCCAACTAGAACGCGTAAGAAGCTCAAAGCACCACTGCCACGCAGATACACACCTCAATCTCAAGCTCACGTCGCACCCGATATTCCTCGTCGGCCTTGATAACGAGGTGATAGTCGTCAAGGTCCTCAATTATGAAGTTATCCTTTTCGTTCATGGAGATGAGTATCTCCTTCACGGCCGGATCGCTGTCCAGTACGAGTTCAAGTGTGGCGATACAGCAGCGAAGGTAGCAAACCAGGTAAGAAGAACACCTAGAGCCATATAAAGACCAAGCTAATATTAAAATCGTAGGAACGCACTCTTGATTGCCCGCATCCTGGACAAAAGGTGGTGCAAGGACGTGGTTGACGGTAAAGAGGATGCCGATCACGATCAAAATTCAAACAAACAAAGATCTCTCTTGTACTCTCTTGTACTCCATTTCCAGTGCTTGGTTTCTTGAATCTATGGGCCATCCGCCCGCTCAAAAGCTGCAATCATCATCCCACCCCTATAATTCTCGGAGTTCCTCAGGAATGGGGACCAGGAATGGACCGCTTGATTTTCGCGTCCTACTAGTAACAAACACTTGACTTTAAACAACGCGCTGGAGGCCTTGGAGCTCAAGCCCTGCGACTCCAGGCTTATAATCTCCTTCCTGCAAAGGCTAGTGCCCGTAATCGTTTTTTGGGGCCGTGCTCGGACCAGCAATCTGCTGTGCCCTAATTCATTTCGCAAACGGAATATGGAATATGCGACGCCGTTTACTATTTCGAATTTATGTCACACTTAGTAGGCGGACGGCCGCGGACGCAGAACGAGACCGTCAAACTGCACCTCGAAGCCACTTGGTCGCTTTGTGCGCTTTCGGGCTTCTGATAGACACCCTATCACCGGTTTCGCGCCGGAAAGGGTTATATCTTCAGAGGTGAGTGCTATGTACGTCCGTTTCCGAAGTTTGTTACAGTAGCTGAGGTAGACGACGCTCTCAGTCCGTCTCCTATGAAACGCGATAACGAAATACAGCAGTATATTGCCCTTGTATTCCTTCGGTCACGGAGATGTCACAGATGAGCATCGCCCCATTTTTCGAGGCCACCGCCGTGCATGGCCGGGCGGAAAAGTATTAGAAAAACTTCGTACGTGAGAGGACAGAGGACGTCGACCGGACCGACGTATCCCGCTGTTTGTCCGTGCTTAGAACGAAGGGCATCGCAATTGATGCATGCATCGATCACTTGCTTTCCGCCTTGGGGGATTTATAAAGCCGTCCATTTCTACTATGCCCCTCCCCACCCCGGCCCCACTTTCGTACGTCTCCTGGACTAGTGCGATCCGATAGATAATAATATCTCGTCGTATTCTTCGCTTGTCAACTTTCTCTGCCCCTTCTACGCTTGCATGGCCAGCCCTGTCTCACCACTGATTCGGCCTGTAGTTCTGAGTCGTATCGGCCAGCGTGCGTCGTCTCTCTAGCGGTTTCCAGAAGCTTACCCCACATGACTCTCAGCGACCAAACTGGTTTCACCGATCACAGACCTGAATTTGAATGTATTGGAAAGGTCCAAGCAATTGGCAGCTTGGACGGCTGTAGACCAGCATGTTAAGCCGGAGCATAGGGTGTGTATCTTCCCATTCTGATTTTCTAAACTAACAGACATTGTGACATTAAAGGTGATTGGGATTGGATCTGGTATGCTTGATGTTGACACATACGTGAATCAAGCTCATTCGAGGTGCAGGATCCACGGTACCGTATGTTGTCGAGCGTATTGTTCAGCTGGGGGCAGAAGCAAACCAGGAGCGTGTCTTTATACCCACCGGTACGCTCCGTCGCCATGGGCCTTAAGCCGTTGCTCTAATGCCTCCAAAGGCTTCCAGTCCAAAGAACTCATTGTTTCATCTGGGTTGAACCTTGGCGATGTGGACCAGTTCCCTACCATCGATGTCACTCTTGACGGCGCAGATGAGTGAGTTGTGAATTACACTATTGGCTCCTGTATATTTATCGTCTTGCTCAAGGGTAGACCATCAGCTCAACTGTATTAAAGGCGGAGGTGCATGCCATCTCCGCGAGAAAGTGCTTGCCGAAGCCGCCGATACGTGCGTTTTTTTTGTCCGGCGCGAGGTGTCCGGTTCACAGGCGTCCGGCAGATTCATCCTGGTCGCAGACTACCGAAAAAATGTCCAGTACCTAGGTACCAACGTGCGCTTTCCGGGCTTTATTCTCTCGTGCCTGCTTTAATTGCACTTGTTCCAGTTCACGCCCGGAGTTCCGATCGAGGTCGTGCCGTTCGCCTACGCGAAAGTGCTGCAAAATCTGCACCACATTCTTGGTTCGCCAAAAGCCTCGCTGCGAATGGCTGTAAAGAAAGGTTGGATATATCTCCGATGTGCCGACACTGTGACTTACGGTATCGTCTAGCCGGCCCAGTTGTTACGGACAACGGGAATTTCATTATCGACGCTCCGTTTGATCTGGAGCAGATGAAGACGCCTTACACCGTGAGCGGAAAAATTCCGGTCCGCCATCTATGTCCTCACACGGATCCCCGTAGATTATGGCCCAGATCAAGATGCTTACGGGTGTCGTTGAAGTAGGGGTCTTCTGCAACATGGCCAAAGCCGCTTACTTCGGTAACGAGGTATGCTTGAACTCATCTCGAACATGGAGTTGCACTAATTGTCTGTCTACCAGGATGGCAGTGTAACCATCAAGTGGAACGACGGCCGAGTCGAACAGCTAGCCGCCTCACAGTAGACACCTAAAAGATTAGACGTCTATAGAACGAACAGGTCGACTGACTACCGTAGATGCTTGTATACATACTTACTTGTACACAAATTGGATGACTACCTTCTGGTCACTCATCTCCGATGCGCGGCCGCCCAGCTGTATATTTGGAATATTCCCTAATTCCGACCGAGGACGACCCATTCCCTATAAGGTGATCTGACACGTGGAAATTTTACTTTTGACTCATTACTTTCCTTCTACATTCATGGCGGACGCCGACGTACTCAAAGTGTCTATACTAGGCCGTGAATCCATTCACTGTGGCTTCCACTTGGTTCCTTACATTGCCAACACCGTCATTTCGACCCTTCATTCGTCGACCTATGTCCTCGTCACGGACTCTAATGTCGCAAAACACCACCTTTCTACCTTTGAGGCCGAGTTTCAGTCCGCGCTTTCGATTGGCCAGCCGAATGGAACAACCACGAAATCGAGATTCCTGAGCTTCGTCATTCCGCCTGGGGAGACTTCCAAAAGTAGAGAGGGAAAGGCTAGCATCGAGGACTTTCTCCTACTCAATCGATGCACCCGGGATACCGTTATTTTGGCCTGGGAGGTGGTGTTGTGGGGGATCTGGTGGGCTTCGTCGCTGCCACCTTGTAAGTCAATTCCGTTGATGGTGATGTTGTCTGGTTTTGGCCAAGGGATTGAAGATTTCTGGCTTTGGCCTGAGGAGATCTCAGACCATGCCGAAAGCCAATCCGGCCCAGCTGGCCTCGCTCTGGCCCTGGTGCCCAAAACCAACGCCAGAACATCACTAATTCTTTTTTAACCATTTAAAAAAATGCTGAATGTATGTGCGCAGCATGCGCGTGTACGCGTCGTACAAATCCCGACGACTCTTTTGGCTATGGTCGACTCGAGTGTTGGCGGAAAGACTGCCATTGATACCCCGCACGGAAAAAATCTCATCGGCGCGTTCTGGCAACCTCAATACATCTTCATTGATGCTGCCTTCCTCGAGACACTCCCGTCCAGAGAATTCTCCAACGGAATGGCTGAAGTCGTCAAGGTTTGTGCTTATTGCACGTAGATTAATCACACTAATGGTTTAGTCTCATTCTTAGACTGCGGCGATCTGGAATGAAACTGAGTTCGCCGCCCTCGAATCGAGAGCCGCGGAAATATTTGCGGCGATACAGACCCGTCCTGAACTTCTCAGGTCGCACCAATCAACCCGCTCCGTGGCGCAGGATCTTCTTCTTTCAGTCATCGTCGGCTCCATTTCTGTGAAGGCTCACATCGTCACCATCGACGAACTCGAGACCGGTCTCCGCAATCTCGTCAACTTCGGGCACACCATCGGGCACGCAATCGAGGCGGTATTAACACCCTCAATTCTCCACGGCGAATGTGTCAGTGTCGGAATGATCCTCGAGGCCGAAATCTCGAGACAAATGGGAATCCTCTCTCAAGTCGGCGTTGGGCGCCTCACGCGATGCCTGAAGGCGTACAATCTCCCCGTCTCGCTCACCGACCCTAGAATCGCGAATCTCCCTGCGGCGAAGCTGCTTACCGTAGACCGGCTTCTAGACATCATGCGCATAGACAAAAAGAACAGCGGCGACGCGAAGAAGGTCGTCATTCTGTCCAAAATAGGGGCGACGTACGAACCCAAGGCCACGGTCATTCACGACACGATCATTGCGAAGACATTGTCCGAGGCCGCGAAGGTCGTCTCGGGTGTGCCGACGCACCACCCAGTGAAGATGGCCACCCCGGGATCCAAAAGTATCTCGAACCGCGCACTGGTCCTCGCCGCCCTCGCCCAAGGAACCTGCAGACTCAAGAATCTCCTGCACTCCGATGATACGCAAGTCATGATGGCGGCCCTCCTCGAGTTGAAGGTATGGCACCCACAAACCGCCTCCGAGCGTGTGACGAACGCTACTTTTCAGGGCGCTAGTTTCGCTTGGGAAGACGGCGGAGATACACTCGTCGTGCAAGGCGGCGGCGGTTCTCTCTCCGTGCCTCCCCAAGGGAAGGAGATCTACCTCGGGAACGCCGGCACTGCCGCGCGCTTCCTCACCACCGTCTGCACGCTCGTCCAGAGTTCTGGCGACCCCGACGAGGCCACGGTCATAACTGGGAATGCTCGCATGAAGCAGCGGCCTATTGGGCCCCTGGTCGACGCGCTCCGGGCAAACGGAAGCAAGATCGAATTTGTCGAGTCAGCGGGTTGTCTCCCTCTCTCCATCGCTCCCCAAGGGCTCAAGGGCGCCACCATCCGGCTCGCCGCGAGCGTGTCGAGTCAATACGTGTCCTCCGTCCTGCTCTGCGCGCCGTATGCGAAGGAGCCGGTCGTCCTGGAGCTCACCGGCGGCCAGGTTATCTCCCAGCCGTACATCGACATGACCATCGCGATGATGCGCACGTTCGGCATCGCTGTTACTCGGCGTGTCGACAAAGACACGGGCAAGGCTTTGGATGTTTACGATATTCCCGTCGGCGTGTACACCAATCCGGCAGAGTACAGCATCGAGTCGGATGCGAGTAGCGCGACGTACCCGCTTGCCATTGCTGCCATCACCGGCACGACGTGCACAATTCACAATATCGGCTCGAGTTCACTGCAGGGGGATGCGCGATTTGCTAAGGAGGTGCTGGAAGGGATGGGGTGCACGGTTGTGCAGACGGCGACGGAGACAACGGTGACGGGCCCACCGCAGGGACAGCTCAAGGCGATCGAGGAGATTGACATGGAGGTTATGACCGATGCGTTTTTGACTGCTACCGTTCTGGCCGCCGTCGCCAACGGAAAGACTAGGATTCTGGGCATCGCCAACCAAAGGGTCAAGGAATGCAACCGGATTCGTGCGATGATGGATGAGCTTGGTAGGTTCTTCGTTTCGTCAAGGCAGCGGTTATTATAATTGTTCCACAGCAAAATTCGGGGTCGAAACCATTGAACTTGACGATGGGCTTGAAATCATCGGTAAACCCATTCCCGAACTCATCAAAGGTGTCAGCGTCCACTGCTACGACGATCACCGTGTTGCGATGGCTTTTAGTGTTCTCGGCACCGTCATTAGCGGGACTGTTCTTGAGGAGAAGAGGTGTGTCGAGAAAACGTGGCCCAATTGGTGGGACGACTTGGAGAACAAGGTTCGTTTCCGTTAATTGACTACAGCTCAACCAAACTCAAATCATTCGGTAGATTGGGATCCAGGTTCAAGGAATTGAGCTCGGGAGCGTCAGCTCCTTCGGATCAGCCAGTGGGACAGTCTCCCAGGATGCCGCAGCTTCTATCGTTCTCATTGGGATGCGTGGTTCCGGGAAGACTTTCACGGGACAGCTTGTTGCCTCTACTTTATCCTGGACGTGCCTCGATGCCGACCACTACTTCGAGGAAAAACACAAGATCGGCGTCCGGGAGTTCGTGACGGAGCATGGATGGCCAGCTTTCCGCGTCGCCGAGACGATCATTCTCGAGGAGCTCTTGACCAAAAACGACAAAAACCATGTCATCAGTCTCGGGGGTGGAATCGTCGAAACAGCTGCGGCCAGGCAGCTGCTGAAGGACTATGCTAAAAACAAAGGGCCGGTGGTGCATATCATGCGACCCATAGAGGAAGTTGTTGCGTACTTGGGGTTGAGGCAACCCGACCAGCGTACGGGAACCGATTACCGATGTATACCGCCGACGGGCCCCTTGGTTCAAGGACTGCGCGAGCCACGAATTCGTCAATCACGTTGGTGTCGATACGTCCCTAGCCAACAAGCAGGGCACGCGCCACGAGGTAATCCGTTTCTTCAAGCATATTACAGGCCAGCAGCCCAACCTCGCACCTAACCTGGCGCCTGGCAAGCGGTCCTATTTCCTCGCCCTCACGTTCCCCGATATCACTCCTGCGCTGAATCACATAGATGATTTGACGCAGGGCGTCGATGCACTGGAGTTGCGCGTCGATTTGCTCAGTGATATGTCATCTTTTGGCAGCTCCATCCCTTCGGTGGCGTATGTCAAGGACCAGATCGCGGCCCTTCGTCGTTCGACGTCCCTGCCCCTCATCTTCACCATCCGAACGGTCTCCCAAGGCGGAGCCTTCCCAGATAGCGCCGCAGAGAAAGAAGGATTCGAGTTTCTGAAACTCGCCCTGGCGCTGGGAATCGAATATCTCGATGTCGAGATCTCTTTGCCGGAGCCAATGATTCGTGAGCTCATTTCACGCAAAGGGCATTCAAAGATCATAGCTTCTTGGCATGACTGGAGCGGGAAATGAAGTGGGATGGACCGGTTGTTGAGGAAAAGTACGCCATCGCAGACAGGGTCGGGACATCATAAAAATCG
>JARJLF010002275.1:0-44387 GCA_029378395.1 Mycena leptocephala
TAACCTTGATGAGGAACTCATCACGGCGTATCGTCCAGCAAACACAACAATCTGATCAACAGCCTGTGACCTTACGACGCTGAGCACGGGCAGGTGGATGAGCTCAAAGTGATTTCACATCGGAGGTGGACACGATGGGCCGCGCCATGGGAGCACGAAAATTGAATTTGAGGAGTCGGGACCACCAGCCACTGCATTCAGACCCCCCCGTAGGCACAGATGTGCCCACTCTCGCCGATCTCTGCCTATGGGTTGCTCACTCAAGCTGACGTTGGTCCACGTTAACAGGCATTGGCCGACGTTGGTCTAGCATCCCTACCAAGGCAAAGTCTGCCCACTTTGGCAGATCTTCGCCAATGGTGATGTGCTTATCTTGGCCAACCTTGGCCAACCTGGGTCTAGGTTAGTGCCGGTTGGAGTGGCTGGATGGGTACAAACCATGTCAGATTTTGAATTTGGCTAACTAGGCTTAGCTAGGCTCATCAGCCTACATCAGTCTATGTGTGCCTATTCTGGTCGCAATACCTAGACCAACCACGGCAGGGATGGGCAGACGGATGGGCAGGGGTCAGCACATTGGTCTGCCTATGCATCTGCCTATTGGGATCCGGCAGACCTGTGCCTACAGGGGGTTCTGAATGCAGTGACTTTGTGTTCATTTTTCTGACTTGTAATGATACCTATGGAACACAATTCGATTACATGTTTTTCTGTGGCTACTACACTGGACTGATTAAATTATAATTAAATGTGTGCTATTGAATGAAATCAAACTCTCGACCTCGCGAGAACGGACAAAATACCTTGAGAGACAAAAGACGCAATAGACTAAAGTAACCATGGGTGTATTTGGAAACAAATGCTATTTATGTTGGTCCTACTATTCTTCTCACTCATTCCACCTTACTATCCTCAACGATGTACATTCTTCTGAGGTATTGACCTGTGAAAATATTGGTTTCAAGCAATTAAAAACTTGAATCTGTTGACCGTAGTGAAAAGCAGGGGTACTGTAGTATTTCGTTCAAATTGACACTGGGTGTGATGCGTGACCCAAAAAACCAATTCGACATTTCGACAACAACCAAAATTTGGCGTGACACCAGCGAAATTTTCGACATTGAAACAAAATTTTTGGCTTTTTTGGGTCTTACAGGCAATTTTGAGCCCTGTGTGACGCTCGGGAGGTTCGACAAGCGGCTGTGTGATGCGTGACCCTTGCCAAATTTCGATATCGATAGGAGGGTGTGTGATGCGTGACTGTCGATTTGAACGAAATACTACAGTAATGGGTTATATACCTAAAAATAGACCAAAAACGAAAGTTGTAGAGCTCGATGAGCACTACAAGACTTGTCTAATCCTTTGTTAAGGTGCAAAATGCAAAATAATTTCTGAGAGCCAGCAGGTTTGAGCATTTCAAACCGTTGAAAAAGGCCTGAACATGCAAGGAACTAACACTAGGTACCATCCCAAATGCATCTTGAGGGCTATTTTTTGAACAGAAAATACAGAGCACTATGTACTGCCAGCCAGACACTACATGGCCCTACAGAGCTCAGGCCCAGTACTACAGAGCACTATGGTCACTATGGCCACTACAGCGGTAATAGGTTTCACTACAGACCACTACAAGCCACTACAGCAAAAATCAGGGTTTGCTGATGTGGGAGAACCAACATGCAACATCAGAGATAACACCCTTTCAAATGGCTGAGCACTCTTTTGGGACGACTTGTACAGGAGTGTCCTGGAGCATCACAGGATCTACCTGGGGATCCCGAACAGGGCCTACATGTTCCAAATTCCACGCATTCCACCAGAATTCCACCACTTCCACCAGACAGAATGTGACCCGCAAAATTCCACGGCTTCTACCAGACAGAATCTTACAGGCAAAATTTCACTGTTTTGTGGATGTCAACGTGGGGGCCGACCGTCAATTTCCATCGCTTCCGCCAAATTGGGCATAACACCCGTTTCCACTGCTTATTTTCTTACCACCACCATCAAAAACCGAAAATCGACTATTCAGGCTCTTCCTAGCGAGAAATCTATAGGTGCTAGTTGTAAAGACCCATTCCGGGTCTTATACATACAGCAGTGTAGGTAGTTACCGCTAGAAAAGCTCGATCTGCGATTTTGCTGTTTTTGTAGTACGGAATACACGAGATCCGCCGCACTGCGATTGCACCCAATCGAAAGATTTCTCTCATCCCAGAAAAGACTCCCAGAGTGCTGTGGTGCTTTAGAAAGCACAGTCTTGAAGGATCCCTTCCAGGTAGGGGGCGGGGGCGGGCCAGGAGAAAATTGCCGCGACTGCCGCGGCGTTGATGCGGTGTGGTAGAGGGGAAATCCCGAGACGTAGATTCTTGTAAAGGGTCGGTAGTCCGTGTTGAGGTCGAGTGAATGTTGGGGATTCAATTCGGTACCCGGTCCCGAGAAGTAGAGTACGAAATGAGTGAAGAAAGAGAGTAAAGAGGTCCAGAAATGGCACGTTAAGAGAATGAGGTCGTAAGGAGGTATTTCGATGTGTTGGTGGCTAAGGAGCCCACTGGCGGCGTTCCATTGCGTGATGTGGCACTGTTTACGATACAAATAGATGATGTAATGTAAATAGGGGGGAATGTAAAGTGAAAGTAAATACGCAATATAAGGGGATTTCCGCATGGCGGCCCTCCGACCCTACCACAGCGGCATATCCGCAGCATGCTGCTCCAATTGCTGCTCAGCTCGGGGTAGGTAAATCTCAGGGCAAAGATCTTTTGGGCTCACTTCAGTCGAGCGGCACACGACGTTTGCAGGGAGTAAAACATATATGAGAACACCGCGTACCATAATGACTGTGTTTTGGTTTTTGCCGGAGCGAGGCGAGGAACTTCTTGTTTAGGCTACGGAAAGCCTCAATGTCATCATTCCACGTTCTTCAAGTGTTGGGTTCAAATTTAAAGCCCCGCGTCACACTTTACCTGAATGCTCGGTCGAAAGGATGGCATTATGGAACCTAAATTCATGTCTTTGGTCCGCCCAGAACACCTGTGCACTGTGCAGAGGGTGCAATACACTCATTAATTAATTCCCTTGCAGCTACCGATTGTAGTAAGTCTATAGATTCTGCTTTGCATTCGCTGAAATTTCCTTTTCCATTTCTAAGTTCCAGTTTTCGACGGACGTGAAACTGATTTCCTACCTGCTCATTTTCGTGATTTACCACCATGGCCAGAAAGAGAAGTCGCTCGTTGGACCATCGCGATGGTCATGTTCACCCTTGGCCATTACAGCAAAGGAGAGGATATGAATCTTTCGCTCAATATTCAGGCCCTTATCGTTTTACATGAGCCAGACATGAACAAACGGCCTTTCGGTGACGTTGGACCTGAATCTCCTCTTCCTTATATAGCGTATGACAATTCCGATGATAACGACGACTGAATAGGATTGTCTATGAACTGATCTATACTCTGTGATGTATATTTCGTACCACTATGTTTCCACTCTTTCGTTTGCCTCCCGTACTCTTGAATTATATTTGTACCACTGCATGTATATTTGTACCACCGCATGTATATTTGTACCATCACATTTGTACCACTATCCCCGACTCTGTGAAACAGAGAGGATTCTGTCGTTTGATCTGTTAATTCGTCCCCCAAAACTCATTACTTACCGATTTTGATTGGAGCCTTCGTAAGCGCTTTCATTACGTGTCCCTGTTTCGCGTAAATTACGCTTGTCTCTTCAAATCATGCAGCTATTGCTAATGGAAGTTTTGGACTCTTGCTATATTTCCGAGCCAATTTTTAGGCGTCGTAAAAGGACGATACTGACGGGAAAACTGACTGTTTATCGTATATATATTTATACATTATGCTCGTATCAACGCGTCATGTTTGTTTTCAGTACGTCACCAGCTTTAGGATCCATGCCTTCGGCATGGAATCCAAGTTGCAGCACGCCGGAACACGTCGGCAGCGGCGCGAACGAGGGAAGGCGAACGAAACAAATAGGGCTGGCAACCGTGCCATATACGGCAGCGGCTGTGATCAACACGGCCGCGTCTCCCCACGGCCGTCTCACTACGGCCCGGGTGGGACTTATGAAGACGGTGCGGGGACCGTGCGGCTGCGAGTAAAACGGCATAAAATACGGCCATGTCGCTTGCATATCGCTGCATGGTCCACACGGCTGGCTCCCGTGTCGTGTTCGTACCGCAGGGGAAAGTCTGACAAGCTCCACGGCACGGCTCTATAACCGCATTACGGTGCCGTATTCCGTGCTTCACGGTTACGATGGCCAGCGATAAATGCACACAAATATAATTCAGAGTCGGGGACCGGCGCTCGCGCCGCTACCGATTATGATAGGAGGCGCGCCACTGTAGAATCGAACAGCGGGCGTGGAAGGATTTCCACGTCCCGGCCATCCGACCCTGCAACAACGCATGCAGAAGCACAGATGTAAATGCGGCGACGGCCTCCATGGGAATGAGAGTCCTATTCCGACTAAGTTCGGGACCGTTGCTGATAAGCTGCCTTTTCACCTTGGATGAGCGGCGCTAGAGTGGAGCTATTCCGACATTATTTTATGAAAGCTTTGTTCAATTCGACAGTCACCCGCTCGAAAATTCTGGCCCTGGTGAGAGCTCCTCTCGATTTATGGGATTTAATTGCCGTCACTGGGGCTCTCAAATTGAGAAAAATACTATGCATACAGCATTCGCAATCAATTAAAAGACGCCGATTCCCCGGTCCCAGAATGTCACCGATCTGACACCCATCTCGAAGATTCGTGCCTCGTAACAACACATCAATGAGCGGATATGAATAATAAGAAGCACATTGTGTTGGAACACGGACTCTGTTAAGTGCCATGAGCCGACAAACCCTCGGAATCTGAAATCCGCCGCGATCGGTGCCCAAGAAGCAGCCGCCGGACCGAATCTTCTTGAACTGGCCCCGATCAGTCTGCCAGCAAAGCCAGGTTCCTTATGTACTGTCACTGAAGTAGGGCGAAGAAAAAAATGGGAATTTAAAATAAACAGCATACACCATCATCATTCGCCTTCTCTCCAGTATGGTCGTAATCGAGGATGCTGTAGGCGATGTTGTTTCTCCCAGCGTCATCCGTAAGCCCGGAAGAATCAGGCTATATCTTCGGGATACTATCCGCTTCACTGAGGTCTTTCCTAGCGCCTACTATAATCACCGCAAAGAATCGATGTACATCTTCTCTTCGGCGTCTCTGCTGTGTACGGAACGAATATTCAATGGGATGGTTTCCTGTTTTTGTTTTGGTTTCGTGTTTTCCTCCGGGAGCTCGTCCATTTCCTTAGATGTGGGACCTAAAGCGCCTGCCTGTACTGAATCCTGGGCTGTGTCTGTACATGTGAGTACGCGTTTTTTAGACTTGAAGAAGTAAGATGAGGATTGGTACCACACACCTCTACGTGCAATTGACAAGAGTTTCGGCCGCTGACGGCTGAGATTTGGCGGATGAACCAAGTCAGTGAGTTAGAGGTAAGTAGTGAGGACCAACTGCAGCGAAATTGAAAACAGTCCCGGACGTCGAGGCCGTGAAAAGTTGCCTTTCGCTAAGTTCAAGCAAACTTGAAGTCAAAGACTCGGACGAGTGACCTGTGACCCGGTGATACACAAGTATTAGTTCTGGCGCATTTCTTAGACTTGAGCCAGGTGTTGGACCACAAGGACATTCGAATTGAGTGGTACGAGGCGTTCAAAGAAGAACAGAGAAAGAAAGGCAAAACCCCTAAACGTCAATTCGTTACCAAACTGATTGCCATGATCGGATGGGAGCAGACTCTCCAGACTTTAGCCTTAGGGCAGTTCTCACGAGTTAAAGGAAGATTCATCACCAAAACCTGCTCCCAGAGGCATCTCAAGCTTTTCCTGTTTTTTTCTGAATTTTAATAGTTTCCGTAGGCTTTATCTGAATATAGTGAGGGTTCTTTCCTAATCATTGACCCGATACAGCCACGGTAACCTTAACCTCACACAGACGGACATACTGTACTATTTCGACCAAATGTTCATTATTTTTAGATTTTCGTCGACCGAGGTGACCGATAAATTTTCTTTGGAATTATAGCGATTTTTAGGCACATCAAAAAAAATCGGGTGTCACCGTCACCTGAACATTTGGTCGAAATAGTACAGTACTTTTGGCAGACGGACAGATGGACGTAGTATCCCCTTGATCGAAACACGGACATAGGGTAATTATCGATCTGAGAGCTGGTTCCTAGTCAATACCAGGAATCAGATAGTCTCTCCTAGACAGCCGCTTCAACAAAATGGGACCTCGTGCCTCGGCTTGTTGAAGTCCGTTGGCCACCGCGGGGGCCCGATCAGGGTAGGCCGTTATTACTAATCATCGGAGTTTGAATCTGCCTTAAGAAATGCCCGATGCCTGTCCCGGAAGCTGATTCGACCTAGAATTCTTCTAGAGCACATCACACAGTATATATAAGTCCTCCAGATTATTTTAGCGAATTTTAGAGTTCTCTCTACTCTGCTCGAGCGAAGGTAGAGTTGAGCGGGATCAAAAGATCGTATAATCACCTATCAAAATCGCTCACCTTGCACAACGAGTTCCTGCTCATATTTCAAGATTCTGAGTCGACAGAAATTCAGGCACAGGGCAGGCAATCCATTCTATTGAAGAACCGGATGAAATATCGCGTGTTTTATGAAACCGAGTACGCGACTTGAATTCAAACTCCGATGATTAGTAATAAGACCGTACCCTGATCGGACCCTCGCGGTAACAACAGGACTAGGAATCAGATGGATAAGTCAATGGGAGAAACCGACACCTCGGGACATAGACAGGAACAACCCAGAACATGATGTCACGTACATGTTGCATCGTTTCTTTCTTTTTTCGCATTTCCGGTTGGAGCTGGCTCAAGCTATTGCGCGATTCGGAGGACCTTGCTTTTGCCCAGCTGGACGATCGGTGTGGCCGGAGTGCTTGGTCATATATAAGTAACACAAGCGCTCGCCGGCGCGGAGTTGCTGATGTTAGTTTTTAGAGCAGAGAAAGAAGCGGCCTTTAAAGCTATGGCTTCAGACAGGCTTAATCTCATAAAGAGAGTGAAGTGAAGTGTTGCAAAGCCAAGAAGAGCAAACATAAAAAATTATAAATTCCAACAGAAAATCCTTCACAAAAACTGTATTTCACCGATCCAGCAATTCCGCAGATCGGCATCCGAGCGGGAGCTAAATATAATTGAAGTTCCACATGCCGATTGGATGCCGCTAATAGCTGTCGTGCCGAGCGGCCCGTGCTTTGATTGGGCAGTGCATTGGGCAGCGCAATATAACCATATGGAGATACAGCTTCAGACAGACAGAGAGGCTTAATTTTATAAAGAGGGTGACGTGTTGGTCCCGATGACACTCATAATTATAGCATGATCTGAACAGCAGCCTGCAGGCATAAACGTGTTTTGTGCAAGGCTTGACATATATAGCGCAGTGCTGTCTCCAACTTTCTCTCCCTACCGTCATCAACTACATCTCAACTACGTACTTTCAGTCCTTTGTGCCACTCCAATAGCGATGAAAAATGATCGTTCAAAGTCAGAATTTCAATCTGCCACTGACCCAGGAGTGAGTATTACAAAATTGTCCTCGCTCATCTATTCACGAATTCATAGGGTGTTGAGGGTGGAACTTGTTCAATGTTCACCGGTGAAAGCGGGGTTTCTGCTTTTGCACTGAGCGATGATACTATGTCGGGACTGCACAGTAAACAAGAACGTCTATCCCAGGTCTGTACTTACGCTAATTCACCCTGAAGCTGGGCTTATCATAATCTCGTTTCCTACTCCAATGTCTTGTCATCTCAAAGCCTGTACAACAATTCGTGGACAAGCCAGTCACATCGGTGTCCTGTGCTGTATTGGTGGTTAGATCACCCGCCTATGTGATTGATACATGAGTGACATTGTTCCAGGATTTACAAGAGGCATCCGATTGCATCAACGAAGCTCACAATCTTCTAATGAAGTGCAAAGCAGCTGGCAATATTTTAGATCTGAACACAGCAATCTATTTACTCAAGTGTGCTGCATATAACTGTAGTTCTCGAGATCTGCAGCCAGACTATCTGGGTCCCCTCTCTATGGGTTTACTAACTCGATTCATCTACACTGGGGAATTAGTAGATGTTATAAGTGCTGCTTTCTCCTGCATACAAGCAGTGGCTGGGTTACGCAAAGATTCAGCTATGTTCTCTGACGCAGTAAGTGGACCGATATTTGCTTAGTATATTTGAGCTTCATGTATGATATACAGGACTATACCTCGGAAGAGGATCCTCAGGAAATTTTGGCCTTGGGGCGTGGCATACTGAGCCAATTCCATCAATCCATGGATCAAGAGACTTTAGCAATTTCAGCCAGCTCTATCGAGATTCTTTAGGCTCATTACAGAGAACATCTAATACACCACTCTGGGGTTCTGCTGTGGAATTATCTGAAGCACTTTTACTGTGCTACCGATTGAACGGTGACTTGACACAAGTGGATGAGCAGTTTCCTGTTTGGACAAGGTGCAAGAATTGGAGCCTAGTCTATCACCCTTCCTGTGTGCTGCTCTTATTACTGGGAATTATGCACCCGATAGGCAGCTTGAGGAGGGTGTCAAAGTACTCCAAGTGATTTATGACAGCAGTCACAAAGCAATGGAATTGGCAGAGTCTGCGGAAGACATGGTGGACATCAGTGCAGCAGTCACAAACTTTCAACAAGCAATATTTTTGCTTCCATCTGGACATCATGAACGGAGCAGGGTACTTAGTCAACTAGGGATGCCCTAATGACCCGATTTCAGGTGCTGTAGATTTGAAGGACCTCGATGAGGCTATTAAAGTCTATAGAGAAGTCTTGCCTCTTCAAGCGGATCCTCATTCTGTGGTATCTGTCAATGCTCTGGCCACTGCACTGAGCATCCGCTTTCAGCAGACCGAAAATTTGCCGGACATCAATGAAGCCATTGACCTCCAGAAAGTACTCTAGCTCAGTGTGCTCCCCAGATCCAAATTATAGTCATGCTCTTCACAATCTTGCTGCAGCACTCTACTTCGGCATAGTAGGATGCAAATTCCTCGGACCTTGACAAGGCTATTGAACTTCAAAGAGAAGCACTGGGATCTTGTGATCCATCTCATCCAGAACGTACCAGGTATCTCAGCAATCTTGCGAGTTCACTGCATGCCCGGTACCACAAGGATGAAGATCCAGCTGACATTGATGAAGCTATCAAACTCAATAGGAGGCACTGGTTCTTCATGGTACACTTCCTCAGGTTGACACATTGTTCAAGACAAGACGTATCCAGTATTTGCAAAATCTTGGCAATACCCTATGCACCCGATTTGATCTGAGCAAAGATCATCAGGATATTGAAGAGGCCACCAACCTCCATAGAGAAACTCTTGTTCTTTGTGGTCAACATCATCCAGATCGCAGATCCTGTCTCATCTGTCTTGGAAGTACATTGGAGGCCCGGTTTCATAGATTTCAAGATGCAGGGGCTCTGAATGAGGCCATTAAGCTCTATAGAATGTACTGGATTCTCTGGATGCATCTCATCCAGATTACTGTCACAGTCTTACAGCTCGCCTCTGCACTGCGTTCAAGATTTAAAAAGGAAGATATGAGAATTCTAATGACATTGATGAGGCAATCAAACTTCACACAGAAGCACTGGCACTCTATCCTTCATATCATCCAGGAAATCTTGCAGCTGCTCTTCGAAGTCGGTTTGTGCAGCACAGAACATCAATGACATTGAAAGAGCCATTGAACTCTATACCCAGAGTGGAATGTCATTATCCTTGGGGGAATCCCTTTTCATGCTCTATATACACACAAAGGATGATCAAACTCTCAATAATGCTATCTCTGTCCTTCAGAAGCAGCAGCAGACTCGTCTTCTTCTATGCTGATCCGAGCTAAAGCAGCCAAAATCTGGGCTGAAGGTGCTTCTGAGTATAATCATTCCTCATCTTTGGATGCCTATCATACAGCCATTGGCCTGCTTCCACAAATAGTGGCATCTCATGGAATCTGAATCTCGCTTGCAAATGCTGACTCTGACACAGAGTGGCTCTCTTTCTTCTGGTGCTGCAACTTGTGCTGTCAAGCAAGGTCAATATAATGCTGCTGTAGAGCTGCTGGAGGTAGTCGCTCAGTATTCTGGGCCAAGCCCTTGGTCTTCGAACAGTTCCTGACCACCTAACAACCATCTATCCCAACCTTGCCCAAGAGCTTGGTGAATTGTCAAAGGAATTGGAGAATGCCTCTTTTCGAGACACTTCTCGAAATTTAGCCCTTGATGCTGAACCCAGCAAACAACCATCTTACTTGAGACTGAGGGGAAGAGGTCTCGGAGAACTGAATGAGAAATGGCTTAGAAAAATTGAAGCCATCAGAAGACTTCCTGATTTTGAGAATTTCATGAAACCCCAAGGGATCACAGCATTGCAAAGAGCTGCTGCACATGGTCCAATTGTTATTCTTATTGCTGGGAAATCCAATGATTTTGCACTGATTGTGACATCGTCCAAGGATGTGCAATGTGTCTTCCTTCCAGAGATGAGTATTTCTCTGGCAGCTCCTCTGGTTCTGTTTTTCAAGCACTTTGCACATGTACATCCACAACTCTTCCTCCAACATCTTTGTGATGTGCAAATCAGCAGAAAACCTGCACTGGTCTCTGAATTGGAAATGCGCCTCTTTGGGACGAAGGAGAATGAACCCAACTGGCTGAGGTCCTCCAACACTGTCTTTGAGGGAATTCTGGCCATTCTTTGGGAAAAAATTGTCAGACCAGTGTTCAAAGCTCTTGAGCTGAAGGTCAGTGCTTACACTTGAAGAATCAATATAACATATTTATTGTGTTGGTACAGAAAACCATTCATCCAACTCGACTGTGGTGGTGTCCAACTGGCCATTTTCCTTCCTTCCAATTCATGCAGCTGGTATATATAGAGGCCATGAAACCAAAAGTGTGGCAGACTATGTTATATCATCTTACACACCCAGTCTTGCAGCATTGCTGGATTCTCCCACTCATGCTGCAAGCCACTTCAAAATGACAGCAGTAATCCAACCAGATGCACCGAATTGTTCGCCATTGCCAGGAACAAAGCGAGAGCTGGCAAATATTGTGACCAGGGTTCCAAATCAGTGGCTCATCACCCTTGGTGATAGATCTCCGGCCATTATTGAAACAGTGCGGGGCCATCTACCGAGTTCATCAATCATGCATTTTGCATGCCATGGAGTTCAAGATTTGGCACACCCTCTCCATAGTAGTCTCTTGCTTGGTGATGGTCACCTCAGTGTCTCTGACATCATGGGCACAGAGACCCTGAGGAGAACCAGGTCATTGGCATTCCTCAGTGCTTGTGAGACAGCACAGGGGGACAAGAGTCTTCCAGATGAAAGTATACACCTTGTAGCAAGTCTACTGTTCGCAGGATTTAGTGGAGTAGTAGGGACAATGTGGTAAGTGCGAAGTTTATCCATTATTAAGTGACTTTGAACCCATTACTCAGGACCATGGATGACGAAGATGGTCCATCAATAGCAGATGCATTCTATGAATACCTATTCAGGGATTGCAATCCAACTTCAGACCCTCCAGTACTTCCAGATGTGACCAAAGCAGCTGAAGCATTGCATTTTGCTGCTGCAAAACTCCGTAAAGATCATGTCTCCTTCAAGCGTTGGGTGCCTTTTGTGCACTATGGCCTATAGATGAACTATTTTCCCGGCTTGCTCTGTTACCTGCCCCACATGATAGTTTTACACAGAAGTAAGTAAAAGAGATTAGTTGGCTACTGGTGTACGATAGCAGTAAGGATATCAATGTTCATCCAGTTTTATGTTCCATTCATTCCATTCTGAAACCTGTGCTATGCACCGAGTTAGCTTATGACTTCTTATAATAGGTGGAAGTGCTAGCCCACAGCGCAGATGAAAATTTGAGATTTTGACCCCCCGAAACCAAAGTCCGGTGCAGTCAAAAATGGCTTCTTGGGAGCAAGAATCCCTGGTCACAATGCAGGACATGTGGCCACTCTTCAGAAGGCCGCAGGACTACTTTGGTGGAAAACAAATCCCCAAGAATCACCCTCTTTATAAAATCGAGCCTTCCGTCTGTCTGAAGCCATATCTCCGTATGGTTAAATTGTGCAGCATGACCAAAGCACGGCAGATTAGCGCCCATCCAACGGCATGCAGGAATCAATCACTATATTCTGCTCCGCTCGTATGCTGAGCTGCGGACTCTGGATGGCTGGCTCAATAGTTAAAAGACAAATGATGATTGGCACTGTGTACACTTTTATAGGCGCGCGCACGCGCTTCGGTGACTTCGGTTAAATCATTGGCGCCGGTTTGGCGCTTGAATGAGCGCCTTGGAAACTTTAACACTGAGACTCGGGCAAAAGCGGAGTTTGGCATTGTGTACACTTTTATAGGTGCACACGCGCTTAATTGGTTGATCATGGGGCCAAAAGCCCCAAGGAAGCGCCGTTTGAGCGCTTCCAAAGGTCTGGACCGCGCGCTTCCAAAGTTTCGGGGTGCTAATGCTAAAAGCGGAGTTTAAAGGCTTCAGACATGTTTAATTTTATAAAGAGAGAGAAAAAGCTTCAGACATGCTTAATTTTATAAAGAGAGAGATTAGCGCCATCTAACAGCATGCAAAAATCAATCATTATATTCAGCTCCGCTCCCATACCGAGCTGCGGATTCTGGATCGCTGGCTCAATAGTTGAAATGCTGTTTTTGGCGGATCAATTCTTTTGAAACTTATTTGATTTATAGACTGTTTGCTCCTCTCGGCTTCGCATGTATTTACTGGAGTTGCAGTCCAAGTCGTCGTTTACTCCAGCTTTACTATATTGCTGAGTCTGCAGATTGCGAAACATTTCAAAACAGCTTTCTCAGACTGCTTTAAAAAAAGTCACAAAGAAAGAAGGTGAGCAAGTGGGAGCCGGCGCGAAGCGCCGGCGACCGCTTGTCTACATATAAATTGAGTCAGTATAATCTGAGAAAAGGTGGGAAAAAACAGGTGGCTCTCCACTATTCGGATGCCAGGAATCGGATCGGGCGGTCCTGCCTCATAGCTCAGAAGGTTAACCCCGACAGTTAAAGTGGCCATGCACTGTACACCACATCCGAGTTCCTGTCCCAGTTCTTCAGCAGGATAGTTTCAGAGGATTGACGTACCTCAGCTTACACTTACACTAGTTTTTTTTTTAAAAGAAAAAGTCGGACAAGTCGATCACCCAAAGGCAGGCGGGTCTGAATAAATTGGACGTGGATATTGGGAGAGAATGAATCAAGAGGAGCAGAAAAAAAAAAAAAAAACAAAAAAATCACTAGTTGCAGAGCTATTCGGATGCCGGGAATCGAACCCGGTGCTGCCACTTCATTGTCAAAGATGCGTGGAAAGACCATGAGTCTGCCACTGCGGATAGGGGATGCACTTCAAATTATTACCCGGCCATCCCTGAAAATTAGTACCCTGAAGCACTAGAAATTAGTACCGGCGTACCGTATAATAGGACCTCAAAGCACCAATATATAGTACTTGTGCTCATTTTTTCACTTATATAGTGCTTCTCGACGCTTTTTAGTGCCTCAGGGTACTAATTTGAAGGGCTTCCAGGCGCTGATTTACAGGGCATTTGGGTACTATTTTCGGGCACCGGTTCAATTTGGGTTCAAATGGGCTTTGTATTGGTCTACGCTACAGTACAGTAGTAAATTACAGTTAAATTGACTTACTATCTTGGCGCGATCGTCCCCGAATGATTTCGAAGTCGAACGGGAAGCGAGACCAACCTGGTGCACTCTGGTCAGTCAACGGTGGCATGGCACAGGAATGAGCCCACAGTAACTCGTGTCTCTTCGTCAATTCCACAGTTTGTCGATTAGTGTGATTCTGTTTGGTTCAAAGATCGTAAGCATGGGGAAGGAAAGAACCACAAGAAGAAACTATCGAAATACAAGAAATAAGGCGAGGGAGGCATTCGCGCGGGCAATTGGATCGTCTGGGACCTCCGGAGGTACGAAAAATCAGGCCGAAGCCAGTGTCGGCCAGGAGGATCGCAGGCGATGCACACACGGCGGAAGGTGCGCGAGGAATGCAGATGACAATCTATAGCAGGGAAGCATCGCTGGGCCGAACGAGAATGGTAAAGCAATGAGTCACTCCATTTTCGCGTTCGCATCAATTGCATCGAACCTTGGTAGTGCTCGCACAGAGAATGATCAGCAGCTTGAATGACAAACACAAAAAATTCTTGCACTTCGGAGTACAGGACGAGATTCGCGGTGGTGCACGTCAGATGGGGGAAATAGTCCACTTGCATGTCGGTCAACAATAGGATTAAGAAAGAACAAACACACCAAGTTATCCTCCGCATCGGCTTTTTAACAGACGGAACTGCAAGGTCCTGCGAAAATTGAGAATCAATGTCCGAGTGTGCAGAAGACGGGGGAGAGGGACTCAGAGAGGGAAAGGAACAGAGAAGGGGGAGAGACATGGCAACGGCAGCGACAGCGTGATCACCGACAGGGTCCCGATTGCCCTCAAGGAGAAAAGGAAGAAATTCGCTCGGGATCCGGAGCGCGAACTCCACAACGGGACAGTGCACGCCGGGTGCGGCCGAGCGGGTTTCTTCGCGGTGCCGAAGGTGGAGGGAAGGGTCCCGCGGGACAGCGGCAGCGCCGCCGTCCACGATGTCACAGTCACTGCCACAGCAGCCTGATTGTAGAAATGCCCGACACAGGCAATGCTCCCGTTTCCGAGCCTGCCATCCAGGTTCTGGATCAGCAAGCGCATAGCGGCACTCACTATTTTTTTAGCGGCACCCACGGGAGGGCACGTTTTCGAAGGAGTGGTCGGAGGCGATGCAATCAAGAAGACGTGAACAGGTGAGATGTAGGGAGCAGAAATAAAAAAGCACGCACCGCAACGCTGCCACAATGGATAGACTCCGTACCCCGCCGTCGACCAGTCCGGTAACTAGGAGGTGTCGACGCGGTTAAATAAGACCGTGCTTGGGACCCAGCGCGCTGTGATTGTTCCTCGTCGCGCAGCTACATCCAAGAACCTAATCGAAGCCGGACAGCTTCGTTAGCACATGCACGGGAGGAAAATTGGGGGCCTAATGCAGGGGTAAGAGAGAGAACAGGGTAGGGTTCGGGGAACATGGAGGACGATGCAAGAAAACTCACTGATGTCCACCCTAGTCGTATCCTTCAGTGCCAATACAGCCTCGAGGTGAGGTGAATTTTGAGTTCAGGAGGGCTGGAAAGGATGTAATGTGATGGGAAAAGACAATCAGCGATAGAATTCCGCATACGGGCCTCATCGTGTTCCGCGCTGACTGATATCGGTTGTCTGGGCCAACTCGGGGCCCACGAGTCCAATGATGAGTCATAACGGGAAGGATAGATGACCTACTATGATCTTAGAACATTTCCGATGGCTTTGAGCTCGAAGAGAAGCCCCGGGCCATGCACGTCCTTGTTGGTGAAAAATGCGAAAATCGCAAGGGGGTCCAACGATAAGAGAAAAAGATATCACCTACAAACCTTTTTCTTCGAGGCCTGGTCGACCCCTCCCCCCCCTTCCCTCCTTCCATATCGGGAAGGAGTTTCCCATCCTGACGCGGGCCGGTCCAGCCGGTTCTCGCACAGTACGACGAAACATCCATTCTGCTCAATTTTTTTAGCTTCCGCTAATAGTTACGGACTAAAAAACAGAATAGGGTCTCGAAGCAATCTATAATCACTTTCTATGACGCTTAGCCGGCAAGCAGGACGGGCACTTCCACGTCTTTGTGAACTGCTCACCCACAAAACACCCCCGATGATACTACAAATAATTTATGTTTGAGCGTAAATACAAAAATAAATAGTCACTCACCCATTCAGTCTTGCAACCTGCCATGGTGCAACAAACAGCTAGTTCGGAATCCGCTCGTGCGGCTTCGGTGACAACTTTCCCGCACAAGTCACCCCGGTACTGAGTATCATATACTCGGTGTTTGCGTCCAGCTCGGGTGGCCTGACCAGGAACCAACGGGCGATCCCAGTCTGCGAGTACAGCAACAGCCATTGAGCTTGAAGAGCCGGCATCTGCAACAAAAGCATCAACTCCATGAGGACTGGCCACAGGAGGGACTTCGGAATCGCTGTCAACACCAGAACCGCCGTCTGGCAATTCACTGCCATCTATATAGTCCAAATCCTAGCTCCGCAAAGCCGAAACGCCAAAAACAACGCCGAAAACACCCTTCAGGAGGCATCGAGTAATGCATGCTTTATTTCTAGCTACCCGAAAGTCTCAAAATCAAAATCCAACCCATTTTCAGCACAAAAACTTTTGACCTACAAAGTTCTTTTTTCACGACCCTCCCCCCCCCTCCGCCTCCTACGTGATGTCGGCTATTCTTATCGTTGGACCCCCTTGGAAAATCGCGTATTTTGGCGTTGATTGGTCAATTTGAGATCGGAAGGGGACAAGAATAGTCAAGTAGCGTGTCGTTTGATGCATGAAGTCATTTGAGGCGATACACAAGGGCGAAACTGCTCAGGATGGCCCCAGGGAGGACGAGACGATGACGGAGGGGAGAAAGACGCGACATATCACGTAGTGACAGTCACACGTCAATCAGACCAAATAAAGCTAGATAAACCGCACAAAAAATCAGCACGCCGCTGCGAAAGGGCCCAAAAAATCCTGGGATGCATTTTCTAACCATAAAATCACACGGAATTGTCCTTTGCAATTTAAATCCGCTCAAACTGCCTCGAACAAGTTACTGTCGGCGACTAGGCACTCGGCCACCCAGAGTAGTCGGCCACTTGTAAATATATGACAAGAGAGTTGCGATTTATAAGAGTTTTGCGTTGGGGACCTTTGGCGACCTTTGGCGAAGGTTCATTCCAAATTTCACGGCAAAGTGATGGTTGATATAGCTATGGCATGTCGGATCAGACTCCGAAGCGTGCAACCATCACTTTCTTACAGCCGTTTTCAGAAAAGAATGCCCTTTTTGATGGGGTGATGCACGCTGGATTTTGCTTATCCTTGTTTGACCCCGCGTCGTCGGCTAAGCTCGGCTAAGCTCGGTTAAGCTCCAGCTCCACCTCTGCAAAATCGTGTTGTGCCTTTCTCTCGTTGGCTCTTGGCCTGCTTTCAGCGTTCATTTTGAATAAATAGAGGGCAAGACTCAAAGAAGTGCAAGCCAAAGTTACGAGACCCCATTGGTTGTTTTCGAGGAGTGGGCGGAGACGCAGTCACAAACAAATGTCAGCAAAAACGAATGAGCACCACCCCATCAAAAAGGGCATTCTTTTCTGAAAACGGCTGTAGCCATCACTCTGCCTACGGCAACAAGCTCGCCTTGTTGGAACACCGTATACAGACTGGTTACGAGTCTAACTGTATACATTGGGGCAGGGGATGCCCCTTGATACATTTACAGCTGTTTCCGAAAAGCTTGACACTCGCGAATTTATTTCCGCTCTCAACCAACATTTGATAGAGGGCTAAGAATTACTGTCTTGGGTTAGCTGAGCTGCACCAAGCCGAGGCCACAAATGCGAACTTGCAGTCAACTATACAATCCAAACGTTTTCGTGCCAGGCTTCATACACCAAATATCTTCTGTAATTGTTCTGACCACTTTCCAGGCAAGCAGAATATTTTGAGGGAAAGTTTTGAGGTAAGTTGTGAACAGCAGCGAGAGCATTGCCGACGGCAAACACAGCACATGACTGATCGGAATCCCAAACAAGGTAATCCTTAACACTTGATCAAAAGTTAGTTGTGAGCGAAAAAAAATGTGAGTATCAAGCTTTTCGGAAACAAGGTGTAAGCTTTCTGCCGAGCAGGCTGAGGGAAGTGTGGCCGTTATGGTCAAAGGTTAGTTCAAGTTAATTTGAACTTCACGCGAGTTGGTTGGGTGCAAGCAAACGAGTTAGAAGACTATATTGGGACGGATGGGGAAAAATCCGATTCTCGAACAACAAATAATACTCTATTCCTTTCGTATCTTCTGAATCCCTCTTCGTGCATCCAATAGCCCTACACATATTCGTACAACTTCCTCCTCCTCGATTGGCGTGGCCCCCACCCTATTTCACGTGCGCCGCCCTCACCATGTTCGCCAACTGTTCGCCCGCACTCACCGCCTCGTAGGGGCGCGGCGTCTCAGCGCAATCTCAGCAGATACGAAACTCGGAATTCAAACTCACGCCTCGAACTTTGGTGACGGTGCTGCCGTAACCCGCCTGGCCGAACTAGAGACTAACAGTGGAGAGCCTTTCCAAACAGGCTCTTGTTCAGGTTTGGTAATGATGCGTCTCTACATATGTATTTTATTCTGCCAAGGTCCCGAGTTCGAACCAGCCAAGTCACTCTATCTTTTTCGCTCGACGCAGTGGGCCCAGCGGCGAGCGCAAGGCTCCGTGCCAGCGGTCGGGGTCTGGGGTGGAAAACCCCAGCCATCCGGGCCGGCGCCCGAAACACTTCTCAATGAATACATTTAATGCAACTTTATTTATTGCTGTACCAACTATGTCTCGAAATTTTTTGAGCTGCCCCATGCAAACCTACAGGAAAATTTACAACCACGTCGCGCAGATGCTCCACGCAGTGGCGCTCTGCAAAAGTCGACAGGGGTGGCAATTTTCCTGTGGGTCAAGTGGGGCTGTGAAAAAATGAAGCAGACACGTGATGTCACGCGTGACAAAAGTTCGAGGCGCGGGTTTGGCCTCCATGAAACTCTCAATTGGCTGTTGGAAAGTAGATACAAGGATGTGGAAGATAGCATCACAGTATGCGCTGTCTCACCTCGAGCGGGACATCGAAATCCCCGAGATAGAAGAGTGGTCTCTCTCTTTATAAAATTGCGTGTGTCTGTCCGAAGCCTTTCAAACTCCGCTTTTGGCACATCAGCCCCAAAACTTTGGAAGCGCTCAGTCCAGACCTTTGGAAGCGCTCAATAAACGGCGCTTCCTCAGGGCTTTTGGCCCCATGATCTCTTTAAGGGCGTGCGCGCCTATAAAAGTGTACACAAGGCCAAACTCCGCTTTTCGCTGTCAAAGTTTCCGAGGCGCTAATTCAAGCGCCAAACCGACAACAATGATTCAACCGAAATAGTGGAAGCGTGTGCGCGTGTCTATCAAAGTGTACACAATGCCAATCATCATTTGGAAACTTTCCGAGGCGCTATTTCAAGCGCCTGGCGCTGTTTAATGCAACTTTACCACTTTGGCCCTTGCTTTGAAGGATGGGTTAGAAAATTCTGAACTTGATTGCAACCAGACGAAGACGAAGAGTCGCATTTTTATTGAGTTTCTGAAATCATATCCGACAAAGGCTTCAGACAGTGTAATTTTATAGAAATAGAGATACTGGCAAAAATGAATTGCTGGCATTATTATCAGCGACTGGGTACTGGGCCACCTTAGCAGTTTTGACCTCGTGAGGACAGATGGATTGGTGTGGATACAAATATACGGGAACTTGAAGGAAGGTACGGATCCTATGAGTGAATGGACAATTTTTCCGAGAATTTACATGATGGTTTCCGGACCTGCCGAATTTCTCTTCTGGCACTTTCCCAAAATGGAAAAAACGGGGCAGTGGGCCACTGCCTCAAATCGCTGGTTTGGACTCGTTCTGGCCACCCAAATGTATCTCAAATTAGAAAGGCACTATGAGCCCACCATTATATACACCCAACATGTGAATCCAAGGTATTTCAGCGGTGTAAGCATTTGCCTTGAAGCCAAGGCTGAAGGGTGAAATCGGAGTTTGGATTGAATGGGGCGCTCTACAAAGCACAGACGGAATTTGTGCCGGAAAAGAGGGCACATATGGCTACATACGATGTACTGGAATATACTAATCAGAATAGTATGGCCTCTACACACCAATAACCCCTCCAAAAAAGCTCGTCTATACGCACTAATGGAATTCGTGGGTTTTGACATGTACCCCACCGTGACCAGAAAGTCGAGCCGGTGAAAGCCCACCGCTGGGGGAGGGGACAATAATGTGTATTGCACATGCAATTACAAAGTTCTAGGGGCTTAATTTCCATGGGTGGGTCACTATAGCGGCTGCCGTAGTGGACTACTGGAGATCACAGAGAGGTCTTTCGTGAGGTTCCGGGAGACGAGACGGAAAGGTTTTGATGTATACGATAGGCCTATGTCATTCCCGAAGATCAGGCGATGAGAACGAGCCCCAGACCTTGTGGACCGGTGAAAAATTGGTGGAGAAATGGGCAAAGGGGTGCTCGGAGATAAGAAATGATGTTCACACGCCTGCTGCCGCCATTATAATGACGCACTGCTTTTGATCGCCGCCATCATTTGCCTCCAAATTTGACGTACGGAGTCCTCATAGGTCGCATACCGTGCCATAGGTTTCACATTCCGACTTGATGCATTGCACGGCCTGGTATTGTGCAAATGGCCCACTACCTGGACTGGCCCACTAGGCAGTCGCTGATAATATGCAGGCTGTTGGCCAAATCACTTCAATCCGAATTTTGCTATGAAGTTTTCATGAATTTCATGATGGTTTGGCTGCTTTACTTGCATCATTGCCTTGCAAAAAAAGAAAGACAAAAAACAGGTTTCTCTGAAAACTTGACCACATGATATAGCAACATTTAAAACCTACAAGCTTAGGACCCGTGCCTTCGCCACGAAAATGCCCGCACACAGCGGATTCCGAGCTCGCCTGCACACAGCAGATATCAATTTTTTTTTCACGATTTTAGCGCGCTCGCTAACGCTCGCACGACCCGTGAGAAATGCCTCGTGACTTTCTCACATGACTTATCAAAAAGGCTGTGCTCTTTGTGTTTTCAAGTATAGGATCTTCATTACAACCATGTTGGGGAATCTACAAAACACTCAAAATGACTACATTGCACTGCACATTGTGACCCTAAACCTCATTGATACTCCTTTGCATAGCAAATTATGTCTCTCCGTTCGTCCAACTGATCTTCTTATGCAAACAGCTGTAAATCCAGGGTTTTTACGAATTTCTGTGATCAATAAAGGGGGAGGGGGACAGCGGAGCGGTCCCCCGAGCGCTTGTACATACTACAGAATACCGCGCATTACCAGGACGGCTCACGACGCGGTGTTTGGCGGACTTGAAATGACCGTCTGCGAAGAAGAATCGTGTCAATGATTTAACCTCGCCCGTATAATTAGGTGGTCGAAGGTAACACGCACTGGTCCAGCGTGAAGTCTGGTCTCCGAGACTGGTGATGAGAGATCAGGGTCAGATGCACACCGCTGAAGATACAATACTTCCACCTCCCGTACCGCGGCATTGATGCGAAAAATGGTGGAAGGTGCCAATTGTCTGGGAGCGGTCCTGAAAGAGGCGGAAAATGACTATACCAATGCCATGAGAAACCACAAGCGAAAGGGGAAATCCGAAGGCAGCACAGAACCATCTCCCCGAATGGTTGAGGGGGAGGACGAAAACTTCCTCCGATTGCGACTGCGCTGAAAATAATTGTTGGCCGCTCGATCCGCCTTGATAAACTTCCGAGAATCAAATCATTATTGCAAGAGTATTGCTGACATTTTCGGAGGTATGTACCTCGAGAGCCCACTCATCAGTGATTTACGCCCACAGATTTACGGCTCGAACGACTTGAAGCCAAACCATCACTTACTCCCGATCAACTGGTGGATTACGGCCCTGTCTATAATTTTTGGGCATTTTTGACAGAACGATTGAACAAACTCCTAAAAAATATAAACAGTAATAACTGGACTGGGGGAGCTCTGGAATTCTCAATGATGCGAGAATTCCACCGCAACGCAGCAGTCGAATCAACGGTACGTCCTGCTGTTGACTTTGGATTACGAAGCATTGAATGATTCAAGCTTCATCAATTGCTTTCCACCGGCGAAAGAACACCATCGCTTGAAATAGAATCGAAATTTATTCAGGTTCTGGTAGGACAAGACACAAATATCGAAGCCCTGGGAACCGTCCAGGATGCATCCCATAGTGGTACACGCTGAAGATCAAGTGCGAATGGGTTACTCATAATTATGTCTTTAGACCTCTCCCATTCTCGTGTCAAAATTGGCACGCTTGGGATGCAGATGAAACGGATAGAAAACGACGTGATGAGGCTTGGCCTTTTCCACTATTACAACAGCGATCGTCAGCAAGTTCATCTTAACCCACGCGAGCAAGGATCAACGAACACCACTTACCTGCTTCCATACGCAGATCTCTACAATTATGCATTACTTGATGGACGGAGAATTACGCCAACGACGCGTGCAACCCGGAATACCGCGGGTTCTTCCCTCATCCATGCCATGTTTAACGATGAAGCGTGTGCCGGAGAAGTACGTGCCGTATTTGTGCATAGACAACCCGGCGTTGCATGCTCGGAACAAACAGTGTTACTTCTGGCCAAATGGATGGTAGAATCGCCATACACACCCCTCAATCAAGGGTCATTCATAGGGAACAAATTGTACGTCAACTTCTATCTGTCAAGGGGTGAGGAGAGATACTCACAGCCGTAACATTAGCCCCTGGGAATTAATACCTGGGTCTACCGGGAGTATGAAGATCCCAAAACACCCGGCTCTCGACCCATCGTTATCCAATTGTCAAGCGTTCAATGTCAAATATCTCGCGGTACTCTTGAACATACCGACCCCTGGTTGCGGATTACTGCGACAATGGATCGTGTAAGTAAACGGTTACAATAAACTGAATTCTTGACCGCTCACGAGATACAATAGTATCCAACTTCACTGCTTCCACATGGATTTGGTGATATGATCGCCGAAGAAAGTGCGTAACGAGATCCAAGAAAAATATTCATCGTTGCTACGACAAGATGTCACTATTTACATTCACGTTCAATCATCATTTGACTCTGCATCTGCATCAAAATTGAGATCTGCGTTCGCCGGAACTGGCCCCCGGTTAACTGCGCGCTTGTTCGTCCCGAAACCTTCGGGATCTGGGTAGGTGTCCCAATCGACGAGCAAGGGACGGTAATCCAGGTGGTCCTTGTACATCTCCAGCCACGTTTTGTTGATGCCGAAGTTGTATGGTGCAGTTTCCGGGATGCGGGACGACACATGACCGGTGTTGCGGACACGGTTGTATTGAATTCTTTTCGTTTCCTGCTCACCAAGTAAGCTGAAGGCTATCATCGCCATCTCGTGCACCGCGTAGGACATACCTCGTGTATTAAGCAGATGCCCCGTATCACATTGTACCTGTTTTCCCGCCTCCTTATTCTCTCTGTTTTTCCCATCCACTCCAAGACTCGCGCATGTTAGCAGTTTAATTTCCTTTTACTCTCCGGGTCCACCCGACAGATCAAAGATTGTTATTTTCGACCTCCCCGATCAGCCGGTCAACATCCGCTCAAAAGGCAGGGTCTGCTTTGCTTCTTTCTTTGTAACACCCCACCAGATCCTCCCGTCCGGCATCGGTTACTCTGCCCCATCCCCGACATGCGCACTCTTGCTCTGGCTGCCTGGCAACCAACTATCTGGATATGTCCTCAAAAAGGCGAGCCCTGCCTAAGGTTTACCGCGCCTCTTCGTTACCGTCTCGCGGCCTTCTTCCCTCGAATGCCATGTTCCACGGCCGTCCAAGCAAAACCTCTGCAACCAGCGAGTCTGAACATCAAGACCAAGGCCAAGGCGATACAGGTGCAATTCCGCTGGAGGTTGCTGCGCCTCTTTCTCTATCATCATCGCGCCATCCCTCAGTGTTCCTCCCCTTCAGTTTCAATAGCATGCTCAACGGATATCCGATCAAGCGCTCCGCAAGACCCTAGCAAGCATCAAGAACGATGTCCGAGTCGTACCTCCAAAGCTCAACTGCAACCCTTGGCGCGACAACAAGAAACACCTCAGTGGACTCCTCAACTAAGTTTGAAGTCGAAGACTGCTCGCGCGGCACCGAAGCAAGATCTCATCACAATACTAGGAGAGCTTGAAGGTCATGCGGGACTCGCGAGATTGCTGAAGTGCAAGTCATTGTGCCTGCACGCCGGGGTATGTTTTAAACCATTGATTTCACTCCTCGACCTCCATACTCATGTTCTTTATCAGCTTCTCTGCCAATCACATTTCGGGCGCGCCGGTATCCTGATTGACAATCTTCAAACTCAAAACCAACTGCTGTGTCTTTCTATCGATCAAGTCGCGCTCCCCGTGCATCGGCGCTATGAAGCGCCACCCCGAAAACTTTGTTGGATTTTTGTAGTTCCCTTGGACCACCTCACGTTTTCTGGTAGTCTTCACCCATTACCTTTGCCCATGACGCTTTATACTCATGTTTTCTATTTTTTTCGTTGGCCAGCGCATCAACTACCGTAACTTTAACTCCAAGCGCTCCCACGAGCCCATCTTCGCCACCTCGGATTTTGAACGCGAGCGGGTTCACGCTGAAGGTGTGTTGTATTATGCGTATCGTAGCCCATTGCATCAATGCTAAGCACCTTTCCTTCAGCCCCACAAACCTTGACGCGTCCCTGACGCAATCCAAACCCGGCGGCGCTATGCGCCGCGCTCAGAGTTTTCATTCGATTTTTGGCGTTCCTGTGCTGGTACGTTTCCCGCTGGCTTTATTGCATTTGGGCTATCGCTGACGATGCCGCGCTAGTCTCGCGGCTCAGTATGTGTCCGGCCGCACCCGAAATTCCGTCTCGATTTTTCGCAATCCCGCGAGCGACGCAACGCGTGGTTTGATGAGTTCCTTCCCATTTTTCACGTATGTTCAACGAGACTAATGCGTCATTGACGCGCCAGTGCCACCGCCGCGGACGCTTCACACGACGTATCGCGTCCCCACCAGCCTTAACACGATATATCGACCTCCCGCGACCAGTGTATTAGCTTCACAAGGTTCCGAGCCCCGACACAATGTATCGCCACCCGCAGTCGGCGCCCAATTTTTATTCCCGCGTCGCGGGGCCTCGAGTCAGTGGCAAGTTTAATTTTCCAGCAAAAATCCCGCCTTACCTTGAAGCTGCAGAAATCTCTCTCGCTGCGCACCGCCATCACACTCGATTACTTGTATTACTCGTATCTTAAGCAGATCTGTTGATTTCGTATGTACAGGTTCGTTCTTCCGAATCTACCCCGTTTGTCTTCACTGCGCAATCCGGTTCCCATTTAATTTTATCTGGGGTAGCTGACCCAGTGCATCACGATCCAGGAAACTAGACGCCCATTTCTATTTATTTTCTGGGGTCGCCAGCTGACCCCTTTCATCAACGGTTAGCTTTTGGAGCCGGGTGTCGCCGTTTTTTCACCTCGCCGATCAACCGTTCAGGGCCCGTTCAAAAGGTGACGTCTGCTTCGCTTCTTTTCTTCTCCTTCCCCATCTTCTCCCAGCGCCCTCTCCCCTCCGCATCTCTCCCCCGTCCATTCGCATTCTTAGGCCTGCAACTCCGTATTCCATAGCCACTCAGTGCCTCGAGCAATTCAGCAGCATTCTTCTTTGTCAATACCGCCGTGCTTTTCCGCCTGTCCTTTTCTGTAATCTCAAGCCACGCAAGATCTGGAAAACATTGAAACAACCCGAGCATTGGAATCAACAAAGTGTCCGCTTCAAGGCTCAAATCCTCAAGTTCTTTGACTTGATAGCCTCCGCCATCGGCTCCATTCCAACAACACTGCATCGATACCTCACCAGACTCTTCGGGCCCGTTACAAGATTTCGAGCTACAGCAAGAGCCCGAGCTACTCCAACATCCATTACTTCAACCACATGCTTTCAATATCTCTCAAGACCAAACTGCATGGCACACCTCGGGCTCGTTATGGCCTTCAAGCTACACCTGTCAAGAGCTCGAGCGATTCAAGACGTCCGGTAAATCCCATGCTTTCATGCGGAATGAAGATTCCCTCCGTTAGTCACTTCCTTATATTGCAGTTCGAATGTTCAATAGCCGTGTAGACTTATAGATTCTTCTCCTCCTTTCGTCAATAGCTTCTCCCACCTTCCAGTCTTTTCTTGGTGACAGCCCGAGCGTTTGCAATCTGGATGTTGATGATCATTTAACTTTCGTCTGAGCAGGTTGAAACTACAACAGCGCTTGAACAAATATCATCGGCGTCGGAAGCGATTTGAATCACGTTCGTCCTGCGCTCCATCATCAATCCCTCATTTCCTCGGGCATCTGCATTTCAGAGCTGAAGTTGAGATTTTTCTGCTAGCGACAGATCTAATTTTCATAATTTTCCATTATCACCCACCTGCACAGTTTAAGGTGAATCGCAGCACTGTCGTACGTATCACGATTCATCCACTGGCACAGCTGAGAAAGTTTTACAGTGTTTTGCGTCTTACCGCCTCCGAGATTCCCTCCTACGCTTCGCGAATCTCTAGCTGAGCGCGGCGTCCGTTCTCCGCAGAATTTCGATGATTCGGTGAGAAAAAGAAGCTGAATCGCGATGAAGTCATTCAATTGTACTCAGATTCATTCTCTCCCATCTGCCTTGGTCGTTAGTTGCAAGCGGAGCTGGATTCATTTCATCGTCTGGATTCTTTGTGTTCATTATGTGTAGCAGTAATGTACAACGGCATTCAATGCTCACATATTGGGCTTTAGCATAGAGAGATGTTGATTTTTGGAGAGGGTTTGTTGATTGCTGGTAGACTTCAGAGCGTGAAAGTTTCTTTTGGATGCAACACATTGAACAGTGGCCTCAGCTGTCTTTGCCGGAGCGAAGCAAAGGCATGTCTTGTCCTATATATTAAAACACAATGTGCACAGCCTTTTTGATAAGTCACGGGAATTTGACACAAAGTCACGAGGTGTTTCTCACGGGGAGTGCGGCGCCGGATTGTTCGGAATCCGCCGTGTCTGTGCGGAAGCTCGGAATCTGCTGTGTGCGGGCGCCGTGGCAAAGCCACGGGTGCCCACGTCTTGTCTGAGTCAAAGTTGCATGAGTCACGGGGAAACGCGGAGTTAACGAGGCGAATCACCTCAAGTTCCGAGCGCCAGGGGACATCAAGCACTTCGAAAAATGCGCGCTTGGCCAGCTCTGCGTCAGAAAGATCCCCCAAACCGGCCTTGAAAGACATCCTGGTCTTCCGGGCAGCAGGGCCACGCATGTCAGTCTCCTCCTGCCCCGACGCTTCGTCGGACATAAGTTGCTCGTGGATAAGCTCGAGAACACTTTTGGGATTCTAACCATACTTTAGCGCGAACTTGTCGACGGCTTTCTCAAGTTGTTTTGCTTTCTGTAAGACAGACAAGTAAAATGAGGATCAATACTTACGCCCGAAGGAATATTTACCGTATAGCGTCGGTCTCGCATTCGATTCACCTTTCGGTTCGCCGCCTCCTTCTTCGCAACCTCCTCATCCATCTGCCCACGCCACTGGGCTTTGCACGAGCGAAAGGACGTCTTGGCCAGCTCGATCAGCAGGTCGTGGTCCCACTTAATTTCCACTTCCGGAAGAGAGAGGCCCGGTGGGTAGTATTCAGGGCCCTGACAATATCAGTGACGAAGATCTCAAGGTAAGTAAGGACAGTACTTACACGTCGAAGGTCTTCTGCAACCTGCCTCGCCACTTCGCCGAACGCTGGCGCAGTCTGCCTTTGTATTGGCACCCGGTGTTGGTCCCTCATGGCGAGGAGCGGGCAGATTATATGGCACACATACTGTCAAAAAAATAGAATGATACAGCTTCTTGTTTTTTGTTAGAATGGGAGTACAACTTCGAGAATTTGGACGTAATTTGTCTACAACTTCCAGGATTGACAACTTGCTGTGACTACAACCGGATCTTGGACAATCTTTTGTATATGCAAATTTCTAGGCCGCAATCTCATGGGAGTACAACCCAAAATGTTATTGGTGACAAGCTAGAGAATAGAGGGATTTGTGCTTTCTCAAAATCACAACTTTGGCTGGGCACAACTAGCCGGAAAGTCAACTTTGTGAATGGAAAACTTTGAGAGGGACAACTGCTCTGGGTGCAACTTTTTCTGCCACAAGTTCCATGGTGACAACTTTGTAGTCACAACTTTGTTGAGCTTGGTGCAAAGCTTGGTACGGGAACAGAACTCGGCCCAATACCGCCACTTGCTTGACAGCAGGGATCAGGCGGGTGAGGTTTGTTGCCTAGTGTCTCGGGAATAGGCTGTTTCAAAGTTAAGATTTTGGCCTCAACTTCTGCCTCAACTTCTGCCTCAACTTGACCTCAACTTGAGCCAAGTTGAGGCAGAAGTTGAGGCTCGAACTGTGAAACACCTCAAGGGTTTTTCTGCCTTAACTTCACAAGTTGAGGCATCGCGTATCAGAAAAAGATGCCCGAGAGCCGCCAATTAGCCGAAGTTGAGGCAGGAGTTGAGGCAGGAAATCGGGCCTGACTTGCAAGTCGTGCACAAGGGCACAACTTGCATCCTGACTTCTGCCCCAACTTCTGCCTCAACTTTGTCAAAGTTGAGGTCCGAGTTGAGGCATAAGTTGAGGCTGGAATCTTAACTTTGAAACACCCTAATGGGGCAGCGTCGTGGAGATGGGAGGACAAAGAACAAGTCACAGTCACATATGGTCACGTATGACTCATGTATGGTCACGTATGATTCACGTATGGTTACGATTCCTAATTTATTAGGTAATCGTTCTTTAGGATCCCTTTTGCCATCAAACCGTTCACGGTATTTGCCGAAAACATGATACCTAAGTCCTCTTCATCAGTGCGGTATTTTTTCGTAATTTTCGTGTCGAACCCGTGATAATTTGCTTGTTTTGGATTTCCTGAAAGCACCGGCTGATTTTGTTTGAGGGTTATATATACATCAATAAGAGTGAAAGAGAGGGGTTGAAGTAGATGAAGATTTGCTTTAAAATGCCTTCACTCGCGTGCTCGTCAAGTTTTTCGCCCACTTTTTGCTCTCCGCCCCTGGAGCATCGGAATTTTATATCTTTTTTACTTGCCTAACTCCACCTCTGCAAAGTGCTCTGCCCTTTAGGCCACCTGGATTAATAATACCTTCACCCCGAGAGCAATCGGAATTAATTATTGGAAGGGAGTCCGGCCCGAATACCGCACTTTGACAGATCCGAACACTTCCGTAGCACCATGCTGCGCAGCTTTGACAGATCCAGTGATCTTGCAAGTACGCCACGTCTCGTCGTCTCTCCACCAACTCCCCACTGCTCTTTGCCAGCATCCAATCTCGTATTTCCTGCACAAATGCATGTTACCATTCACACTGAAGAAGATCCTCCGGGTATAGGCCTGGTTATTTAGTTTTTTTTCACGATACTAATTCACGTTGTGATAAGGACCGCGGTGTCGCTATCGGAATGTATGTGATCCGAGTACGACTGCATTCGTCCTCTAGAGGGGAAGTAGAGTTGAATAATAGAGAGGAAGGTTGGTACTGGGTATCGGCCTTGTGGTGAGTGGTGGTGTGAATGGTATTTGGTTGGAGACCGTTCGTCTCCTTGGTGGGGATGGATGTGGCAGACCTGCTATCAGCACACAAGGGTAGAGAGAGTGAAAATACAAGACCTAGTTCCCTGTACTATGTACCGGAACCCTTTAACACGTTGCCCTGTCTGGTTCTCCTTCATGCACTCTTCCCCTTAGAACAAATGCTGGAGGTGCGACAGTCGTCGCTCAGACGATGACACCGACATCGTTCGTACGATGAGAGAGACGAGTGGTCTCCTCGAGGTGGATACGGCGGTTTTCGGACTGGTGGCTTCTTCCCGGCCTATCTTCTACAGAGCAGAACTTGTGAAGATGGTGATCCTGAGTGGAGAAACCCGGATTCGGTGGTATCGAGGTCCGATGAGGAGGGATCCTGCGAGTGGAGGTGTGAGAGTAAGACACCGGCAGTGAGGGTGAATGTGGGTGGTCGTGGCCTGTCTCCGGCCTATGGAGCGAGAGAGAAGGGTGCACTAGATGAGGTACGAGGTTCGGGGAAGGTGGGAGTACCCCTTTAGATTGAGTGAGGCTTGTACAATGAGTGGGGAAAACACCCCGGAAGCTACTGACTATTCTACCTAAATGCGCTCCCTTTATACCTTTTCCATGACTTCCCACGTTTCCAGAGGCACCATGTGGTCCTCGAGCGTTTCTAGGGGACGGGAGACGTCGTGGGAGGCTCGAGGGTGCGTACATGGTTGGGAGATGAAACGCCTCGGTGAGAGACCAGTCGTCTTTAGTCGAGTAGGAGGAGCGGTGAGGCCTTACGACCTCGGAGTGTGTTTGGGGCTTCAGGCACGGTGCCCTGGTCATTCCTGAAGGCATCCAGAAGGTCGCACCGCAGATGAGAAGGGTTGTCTCACTCGGCTAAGCGTCGGGTTCGTGAGAAGTGAGGGTCGGGCTGTGGTCGGGATAACCTTTGTCTCGTGCAACCGCTCGGTCCTGACCATGTGCAAGGTCCGTCCGCTCGCTGAGGGGGCTCGTCTCTGCTGCTCGAGCAAAGGAGAATCGAGGAGAATGCAGGCGGCATCAAGGAGATGCACATTCATGCCCGAGATCGCTTATTCGGAGGGTCAGGACGAGTTGTCCATGCCTGAGATCGCTATTCGGAGGGTCGAGACGAGTCGTATCCTGCCGTCAAGGAGGGACGGACGCTTCGCGAGTAGTGGTGAGACATGCACGGCGGTGCAGAGAGCACCGTTCTCGCTCTGAAGCTGCATCCGGTAACGTGGATTCCCGATTAGGAAGATCCGTCGCAGGCGTCTCCTTCGGATCGTAGGTGGTGTTTGTCGAGATCAAGGTCCGTTCGCAGGGGCCATGAGGCGATGAGTGATGCGTAGCACGCTCGGAGACCTCACACCTCCCCCATAGCTTTAATATCGACCGGCGGGGTCGATGTTATAAAAGGGCGCCAGAGGCACGACCTCCAAAACATCTCTCCTGCTCTTCCACGGCATGGACTGTACTGTGACTCGCCGCTTCATCGCTACCAATGTCGTCTGGCCTGCGAGCCGCTTCTTCATTCCGGATGGAGGCCTGGAGCCGTTCCTCATCAACAATCTCCGTCTCAAACTGTTCCTCCTGGTTACCCAGGTCTTCACTGATGCGTATGCGTCGGAGACCATCAAGAAGTTGACGACGCCGCAGAAGGAGGACCTAGCCATCTGATCCTGGAATGTGGCACCACATTCTCCGATTAGATAGCTAGAATCATGATTCTATGTATTTTAGTCATGAATCTCTGTGTTTCAACCATGAATCCTATGTTCAACCATGAATCTCTCTGCTTCAACCATGAATCCAATGCTGGGATCATGATTATATGGATTTAAACCATGAATCTCTCTATTTCAACCATGAATCTCTCTGTTTCACCCATGATTCTACTCACAACCATGATTCTCAACCATGATTCCACTAGAAGAATTATGATTCTCATGAAATTTGACTTCATTAACAACATTTGTTTCGTTTTGAGTGGACCGTTTAGACTTTCTTGACTTCACTTTTTTGATTTTAGGCCAAAAGGCTCCTTAAAACCAAAAAAAAGAGTCGATTGGAGTGCTTCATTTGGACAAACCATGAATCCTGCTTTTGGGCCAAAAAGCTCCTTAAAACCAGAATCGGTTTCATGACCATGAAACTCGGATGGGGTAGATAGCGTTGTTCCTTGGTCAATATACTATCTACAACAGTTATTCTTCGGTTCGACCACCCGAAACCCGTGTGCCGGAACTAGCCGCTCGCACTCCGTCACAAACGCCCGCATCATCCTACGACTCCCAATCTGTCGACCGAAATCAATCAGGTTTGAAACTTCCTGGGCCTTTCTTGGGCAATAACTGGTCGATCTCTGACGTTGACATCCTTCAGCGACTCCGTGGCTGGAAGCACCGTATCCGTACCATACTCCCTTTACAGTTACAGTTGTATTTATGGAGCCATTAAACTTTCTCAATGCCCATAACTGTGCGCGCGCTTCGTGCATCTCGCCGCATCAATTATGCCTCGCCCGTTTGGGAATTAGCCTTACCTAAGTTTTTGTGTCTTGCCGACGCTCTTTCCACTCTCTCCCCATGGATTCCCGCCTCTCGGAGACTGCTGCGGCACTGAAATCATGCAAGCATATAATACGGGGCGTGCAATTATCACCGCATGATCTCACATGTCTGCAGGGTGGTGCCAAAATGAAGATTCCCGGGGCGCTGCTCAATGTCGTCGGAGCTTTGCTTCAAGTCCTTGGGGATAAGAACGGCACCAGCGATTTTGCAATCTTCTCGACGTGGCTTAGCCCACTCATTTTGAGGAAGGTCAAGCAAGGTACTTATTACGGTAACATCGCAGGACATATCCAGGATGCGGTATGTCTTCTACATCTAATTGGTGTAATTTTGACGGCCGAAACTAAAATACATCTAGTGCCAGGGCCAACCGGAGATGCTCTTGGCAAAGGCTCGCTGGTTATTTCCGCTGTATGGAGATAGCCCGCCGCACTGGGTTCTAGGATGGCTCGACCACAGCGCAAGACAAATGCATCTTTTTGACAGTTGTCCCGAACTTCAATCGTACATGTGGGCTGAGCCAGTCAGTCAATTATCTGTGTTTCTTTTAGGCATGGTTAATTCCCACCGCAAATTTACAGGCTCTCGTGGAAGTTGCGGAAACCGTTTTCACAACCCTCGGCAAACCCGAAATGAATTTACAGCCTTGGGAAGCCGTAAAGCACTCGCCGCCCAAGCTACAGCGCTAAATGAATGGTTATGCTTGTGGTTTTTTTGTTATCCATGGAATGCGCGTCATCGGGAACGATGAATCGCTTTCCGGTGTCACAAATGACCAAACGGCGAAGGTCCGCAGTGAAACGTTGGACCTGATACGAGACAATCTCCCGTATGCTGAATTTTCCCTCCAACACTGCGTCCTAATATGTTTGCGCTAGATTACTACGTGCTCAGCAGGGATCAGCGGCGCCATCGAACAACGTCGTGATGACAGATCCCGCCCAAGACAGAGCGCATGATACCGACATTGAAATTCCTTCATTGCTGGCTCCCTCTCCTTTGCCCCCGTAGGCGGAATTTTGTCTCCAACACTGCGTTCTAATATGTTTGCGCTAGATTACTCCGTGCCCAGGAGGGATCAGCGGCGCCGTCGGACGTCGCGATGGCAGATCCCGCCCAAGACAGAGCGCATGATACTGACATTGAAATTCCTTCATCGCCAGCTCCCTCTCCTTTGCCGACCCCATTGAAGCCTGATATTGAGATGGACATAGATGTTTCGTACGTTTTTTGTTTTGTTATCTTTGTTGTCGGAAATTATTTTACCAATATATTACAAGAACAAAATCTACTGTGCTGACTTCGAGGTACGTTACTTGATCGTTTGTTAACGATTATTGAACAAGCATCTCTTTAGCTCTAAACGCAAGCGCGACGGAGAATCGGTTCCTCCGAAGCCGACAAAGAAACCAAACAAACCGGTACGCAGATTGCAGACAAAAGAAGATCGCAAGGAAATTCTTGAGGCTAATAAATACACGGTAGACGTGCAATCTCACCGAGTCCGCTGCACCAAATGCAATTCTTGTGTTCTGCTGCATCCAACGCGCGAATTTAAGATGGAAAATTGGGATCAGCACGAAGTCTCATATCCTCAGATCACCGTAAAGATCGTCGTAAGACGTTTTGTCAAAACAAAGGCGGCGGCCCCCGTGGTAAGTCTTGGCTTTTGAACAGGAAAAAAAAATGTGTATTGATGGAACTAGGCGACGGGAGCGAGTTCAATTTCTTCGTTCTTTGCCCCGAAACTGAGTTCACACGCGAGTACGAGCAGGATCTCCCTGGCTCCAGTTTCCGGCTGTCCCTACTCGGATTCATCGTCGAAGTACATCTCTCGAACACTCAACACAGCGAGTCTCGCGTCCGATTGATCTAATTTCGAAAATTAATCTGCCTAATAGACACCGCGTGTCGCCCCGTTTTTTTTGATCCCGGCCCAATAAAGAATCCGCCACGCGTCAAACAGTCCAAATCCTGCACGCTTCTGTCAGGCGGCAGGTATACGGAATATATTGAACGCACGGAAACACGTTCAATGGGCGGTGTGTCTCCGACGCTCCGCGCCCGAGTCATCAGGCAGGTCTTGCCCTATAAAAAATTGGGCGCCTTGAAGAGTGGGAACGCTGCGGAATCGGCTCCCTCAATCCAACACTCCGTCCCCGCAAACGGCAACAATTGTCACCCTTCTCGCGAATGGACACCGGCCGAACATCGCAAAGTTGATGATGCCCTGAGAGGCTTCGCCCGATAGGCGGTGGACTTTGGGAAAAAAACAGTTCAATCGGCTCATTGTAAGGTACTCACAACGAACGACGATGGAATTTGTGATGCCTGCGCAAAGATTGCCATTCAGGACGTACGGTGCACCCGTAACCACGACTCTTTTCCAATCGTATGGGAAGTTGGAAGACAACGCGGGTGTTTCTGCATTGCGAGTCAGAGTCGTCTTGACCGTGAATTGAGGGACAGGAATTTGAATGATCCAATATAGATGCCTGGAATCGCGGGGAATTAACGATACAGAGACAGACGAATTTGTGGTCCTTTGAAAGGATACGTACTAGCCTTGATGGCGACGTGGACGCCAGATATGCCATTTGGTGGAATGCGGCTGGGTGGCGGAATTTCATGTACTTCACAAGAACGAGATGGTCATGGATGCAAATAGAATGTTAATCTTTTACGCACGGTCGGACTCGAAATCGCCGATTTTCTCTCGCAGAGTTAACCGCAGATTTGCCGCGAGAACGACGAAATTCATGACGTCTTCAGATTTCTCATAGCAAGTTGCTCGAATTTTTCTGAGGTGTATTCACAAATGCAGCACGCAAGAATATGATACTGGAGTCTCAGGCCGTTAATTAATTGAAAACCTAATCTCAACGGGAGGTTCGTCACACATCAATACCAGCACCTTCAAACCGGTCGGTCAGCCACGATGAGGAGAAGGAAACCAGGAGGATGCTCACGCGTAAGACGACATAACATCGTTGAACGAGCTGACACCTCCGCCCTCCCCGAAGCTAATGGGCTGGCTCAGGTCCGAGAGCCCAGGGGAGCGGATGGGCCCGATCCCGTCGTTGATGATGTCGCAGTCGTAGTTGCTGTCAAGGTGAAATTAGCGATTGAACGCGGTACAGCAGGAAGCATGACATACCGGAACGCATAGCAATATTGGTTGGGGTCGGGCCCGAAGCTCGAGACCTGGTCATTGAGGTCGTCCGCGAGGTTGACGCACTCGCCGGGACCGGCGTCGGTGATGTAGACGCAGTACTCCTGCCAGTTCGCGGCCACGCAGAGGTACACATTTCCAGCGTCGCGCTTTTGGAGGCCGTCGCGGCGCTGTGGAAATAATTACGCTGGTTAGCGCCGTGCGATCATGAATATAAACATGGAAGAAGTTACGTCGTCATTTGCGAGCGAGATGGTTCCATTTGCAGCCGCCTTGTACGACGCGACGTCGATGATCTTGGTGCCGGCGGGAGGGAAGATACTCGTCGCGAGGGATGAAGCGGCGAACGAGAAGGTGACGAAAAGGGTGAACTTCATCTTGTAGGATAGGATAGGAGGGCTTGGGGAGAAAAGCGCACTGCTGAAGATGGGTGTCGTCTGCCTTCGCCTTTATACAATTTCGCTTGCAGGCTATTCAGTAGGCGCACCATGCTCCGTCCGACACTGGACAGGTAAGGCTTCAGCCCCTCGTTGACAAGACGCGCCGAAGGCCAGAATATTTTGATGCGATGCGCGGGCTTGAAATGAAATGCTAATACAACGATACTAGGACGTGATTGGCGGGGTTATAAAACCCATGCAGGTGCCGCCAGCGCGCCGCCCAATGTCAAGGCTTGCTCATGCCATGTGCAACTGAGACCCGTGCGCCCCCAGTCGAGACCGAAGCTCAAGCGATGAACCAGGTGAAATTGCGCCCAAATGGAAAGCGCTCACGCGACTACTGCTATCAAGTCACTGTCTAGCCCTGGAAAGACTACGCTGGGTTGAATTTCGTCGCCCGCGGATTGACCGCAACCTTCGGGTCTGCAGATTCTGTAAAGCTGAGATTGAATCTCCGGAGCACGCACTTTTGGAGTGCACGGCACACGCCGACCTCGCTGAGCTTCGCGAAGACTTCTTCTCTCGAATGAGGAACGACTTGCCCGGACTCCCAAGCCTGGATTCCATGCCATCTGCAAAATTCTTCACTCACATGTTAGCTTACAGAGAGACCATTGCGCTGGTTGCAAAATTCGCATACAAAGTTACTCAAGTCTTTGAAGCTACTCCAATGTTCATCCCCCTCTTCCTTTGCACTGGCTGACACTACCGCAGCGTAACAACTAGTTTCTTTCTCACCACTTTGTATTCTACTTTTGATAGACGTTCTGATAACAAATAGCTCGTCAAGTAGGGTAGTTGGGGTCTAAGGCGAAGGCGTGAGGGCGCTTGTGCGCGCTGGGATAACCTTGGGAACACAGTGTTCAGAGGCTGGACCATGCTGTGTATAATATTATCACTATCACTAGACTCGTGAACCAGTCGATGCTAGCGGATTGCTCTCAGACCGGATATAAGACTGAATCGGGGACATCAGTAGACAGAGCCAACAATTTGAGGGGGTTTTGTTGCCCCCGCCATTTCAGAGGTGCCGACTCCGTCAAAGTGGATTTCAGCCGGATCTGTAGTCCCATAAATGATTTTATCTGTACTGCTTGGTTTGAATGTTGAAAGCGTCCATTTGACACTGAAGATCTCGAACGCAAGGCAAGAGATGAAACATCACGTGCTCCGTTGACGCGTCAAGATCACCCAAACACCACCATACATAATCCGAACCACGGTTGAATATGTTGAAAGGAGCCTCAACCCAGGTTTTAGTACAGCAATTTCACCTTTTAGAACCTAACTCGTCGTACTACTCACTGTGGGATGGCTTTGATTGCTCCGTCCTGATGAGCCTGGATGAGAAATATCCTGTTTTTATCCCTGAGAGGAAATTCACGCTTTGGGAACGAGCGCACTAACTACACGCATTCCGAGGCCCGGTAGGCAATGCCTGTTTACGTGAGTCGACATCAGTCTACTTTGACCGACCCCAGTAGGGCCTAGGCAGAGTCTGCCTACGGCATGTAGGCCAAATTAGGCCTACCTTGGCCTACCGTCTGCCTACTGAGTACTCAGGCCCAATGAAATAGTCACCGTGGGTTTGCCGTGGGTTGTGTTTGGGTTGTGTTGCTATTGCCGCGTTTCTACGTGGCTAATATACCTCGTACTAATCGCCACCCATGAATAAATTCACGGGGCCATGCTGCTTGCTCTGTGTAGCATTGAGCCGTTGGTGATACGGGCAATATGACCCCTCCCAAATGCAGATCACGTGATTCTGCCGTCCCGCCACCCTATGTTCTGCCAATGAGTATCAACTCTGTTGTTGGTTTCATTTCATCATCCATTAAAGTGCATGCGGGCCCCTTGGGGCCCATGTCACACTATACAGTGTACGTAGATGTAACTAGCTGGCCTAGAGAGTGGGCGCAGAGTGTACAGTAGTTACGGGGATGTCTGAGGAGATTGCCGTGAGGGTATGATGAGTTTTATACAGTGGCGGTATTGGTTCGGTCGATAAGTAAGGGAAGAGAGAAAAAGAAAAGGAAAAAGTAAAGTAAAATCACGAGAGAGCCAGTCTGACATGGAGCGGTCGGGGGAAGGGGTTCATAGAGTGTAAAGGGGAAGGCGATGGGTGTTGCGCACATACGCTAGGACGGGTTTGTGATCCGATTTCACCGCAAGCAGGCATTTCATCGACAGTCGCGCGGTGCCGAGCCGAATAATGAGTTGGAGACGCTGGCGGCGGTACCCTGGGCAAGCGAGGAGGAAGTGGGGGACGGTCTCGAGGGCGGAGCAGTGGGCGCACGAGGGGGAGAGGGCGATGCCGAAGCGGTGGAGGTACGCGTTGAGGCCGATGTGCCCCGTCCGCAGCTGGGTGAGGATGCTGCATTGGGGGCGCGTGAGGTCCTTGTACATGCGCACCACCGACTTGGAAGGAGTGGTGTCGTCGTAGAGGGCGAGGCGGCGACGCCGCGGCGAGGAGGCCCACTCCTTGTACCAGCGCTCGGAGAACTCCGCATTGCCCGCTGCGATGGCAGCCGATTTGCTGATCGGGAGGGGGTTTTCGAGGCTCGGGATGCGCGTGGTGAGGGCGGTCGAGGAGCCGAGGGCAGCCTCTTTCGCGAGTTCGTCGACGGTCTCGTTGCCCGCGATGCCCGTGTGCGCCGGGACCCAGTGAAGTCGGACCTGGAGGGTGGAACGGGCGCGGTAGAGGCGGCAGAGGAGGGTGTGGAAGAGGGCGAGGAGGTACTGGCCTGGCTGCAGCTTGGGGGAGGTGAGGGCGTGGATTGCGGGCTGGCAGTCCATGAAAATATCGACCTCCCTCAGCCACGGGGTACTGGCGACAATGTCGAGCACGAGTATAGCGCCCGTGACCTCCGACTCGAAGACCGTATGTTCCGCCATCGTCCCGAGGTGCTTTGTCCTGTGCGTCCCAACCTCCGTGTCCCTCATCGCCACCGCTGCCGTGCCGACACCCCCTTCATACCCCGAACCGTCCGTGAACACACAAAATCCCCCTCTGCGCACTACCCTCTCCATATCCCTCGTGGCTTGGTCCTTCGTTGGCGCGATGCTTGATCTCAGAACGCCGGCTGGCGGGGCGAGCTCAAGCTGCGAGTCGATGGTCTCGAAGTTCAGGCAAAGGAGGGGGAAGGCGGCGAGGAGGTGGTGGATGGAGGAGCGATGGAAGCGGGGGAGTCGGCGGCATCGCCGTACGATGTGGTGGATGGGGTTGGAGGGGGCGAGCGTGACCAGGCACGCGCCTGCGTTAAACGCAGACCGATTGAGGCGGACGTGGACTGGGAGGAAGTGGGCGTGGAAGTCGAGCGTGTCTGTCGCGGTGGTCCGCAAGGCGCAGGTGATGAGACGGGTGGCTTGCCGCTGCACCTTCCCGAGCGCTTTGGCAATCCACACCGTCCCCGACCTGCGCGCATCGTCGTTCGAGGAGACGGGCCTGTACCACACTGGGAGTGCGTACTCCATGCGAGGGACGACGACAGTGAGGAAGAGTTGTTGCACGAAGGAGTGGGGGAGGCCGAAGGAGGGGGAGGCGATGCGGGATAGGGCAAGGGCGGCTTTGGTTCCGCGTTTCTGCACCAATTCGACATGGTTGCGGAAATTCAGTTTGTAGTCGAGAATGACCCCGAGGAGTTTCGCGCTGGTCTAGGCCTCAATGGTGATGTCGCCGATGATGAGGGGGACGGCACAATAGTGGTCTTTGTGGCGGCGTGGGGAGACGAAGTGGACTGGCTGAAATTTGGGCAAGTCGAAGCCGAGGCCGAGTCGCTCGGAGCGCGGGATGGCCTCCTCCTCCATGTGTTTCCTCAGCGCCTCCGTCGTGTCCTCCACGGTGTAGCCGACTTCAAGCCTTGTGTTGTCGTCGATGTAACCGAGGGTTCTGGCGCCGAGGAACTCATCCGCGAAAATGAGGTAGAGGATGGCGCTGAGCGGGGAACCTTGAGGGAGGCCGTTGGGGACTGGGCAAGGGGCGGAGCGGTAGTCGTCAAAGAGGAGGGTGGTGCTGCGGTTGCTGAGAAAACTGCGGATAATGCCGACAATCTGATCGGGGACTCGCTTCGCCTGTAAGCGGTGAACGAGGTGATCGTGGCTCACCGACGGGAAAGCTTGTGAGATGTCCATCAGCAGTGCACTGGCCACTTTTGTATGGTTTGCCCTAGTGGTTATGCTCTGCTGCATGTGTAAAATTTGTTTTGCAGAGCACTCTGTGTTCGATTCCGGCGGCTCACTTGTTTTTTTTTTTGACCAAAATTTGATCCCGTTTTTTCTTGGTCTTGTCACCTAAGCGCTAGCGTGCATGCAATCTACCACCTTTTCATCCCAAATCATCTGAATTTCAATCCCATCTTCCTCCTGTCATGAATCTCAGGCATTGTCTAAGAGTGCAGGCCAGGTTACAACCACAAATAAATAAATAAATTGGGGTCACAAACTGTACTGAGCATGAAGAGTGCCCAAAAGATTGAATAGTTGAGTTTGGAAGTGAATAAAAATGTGTTCAAAACCCCGAGAAGAATGTATTGTAACATTTTTCTGTCAAACAGCTTATTTGAAGACGTCAAAAAAGAAAAAAAAATCCAAAAAGCTAAGTGAGCCGCCGGAATCGAACACAGGTGCTCTGCAAAACAAATTTCAAACATGCAGTGCAGCATAACCACTAGGGCAAACCAACAACATATGGGGTACTCACTCAGAGAATATAGGGTGGCGGGACGGCAGAATCACGTGATCTGCATTTGGCAGGGGTCGTATTGCCCGTATCGCCGTTGGTTCCCGTGAAGTTACATAGTCTACATTAGTGCCTGCACACTCAGTCACTTCCTGGGCCCAGGTGTTCCTAAGCGAGACCGTGCCATGTAATACTACCTAGCTATTTTTACTTACCCCAGACGGCCAACATTGGCTAATCAGTTTTGCCATGTTAACCGACCGTTGGGCTCTCACGAGGGTCTTAGCGTGAGAGTGTGTTGCGCAGCGACATACCCGACCCTGGCCCAAACGCGACAAGCGCTGATGTAGTATTATGGCTCTTGATGTCTCCATCATAAGGACGCTCGGGTATCCCCAGAATCCCACCAGCTGGCTTTCCTTCCTGCCCACCATGTCCTCAGATGAGGAGATCCCGGCCTACCTCCAGAAGCAGATTCAAGTTTCTGCATATGTATTCGCGGGCTCTACTGCGGTGCGTGACCGCGCGCTTTCTTTTATTTTTATTTTATTTTACATTTGTGTGTACCTGACAGATCGCGGCAGGTTTTTACTTGGAATATCCTGAACAATCTGCGAAGCGATTATTTGCTGCTGTTCAAGCAAAGCGTTAGCCTGGCCACGTTGCTGTACGTCTCAAGTTTGCTCATGCTCATGCTCATGCGAAATGAACAGAATCGGGTCGCTGGTTTACGTCCTGGGATTTACGATATTCGCTTGTGAGCATTGAGCTTACAGGCATTATATGCGACCGACCGCTGAGATTATTTCCACGTAGCATACCCTCTCGAGGCATGCAATACTGCCTATGTCGCGTTCAACAGCTTCTACCCGATCGGTGTTTCGGCTGTGGTCTTTCTCTTTTTCCTCCGTGTGCCCGCGATATATGTCGGCGAGCGTCTGGTCACCATAATATTCGGATTTTCATGGTTCGCGATCCTTGCGTCGTCGATAACCATCCCCATCGGTGGGATCGCCGCCTCAATCGGCACCCCTCAGAGTGCATCGTCCTGCACGTCGAAGGGTATGTCGGCTCGTCAGGGATCATCATAACGGTGCACGACACGATCGTTTTCTTCACGATCTCCTACCGGCTGGTGTCAAATTTTGCCGACGGGGAGCGACAGACGCGCGGGGAGCAGATGAAGGAACTGTTCAGCGGCGCCAACCTGCCCGCCTTTTCGAAAGCGCTCTTCACTGACGGCCAGATGTACTACATGTGTGTCTCTGTATACGCACCTCGCATTCCACGGTAACTGATCCTTTCACTCCCAGGATAACGGTCGTCAGCAACATCAGCTCGACACTGATGGTGTATATCCCGACTGTCTCCCCTATATACCACGGCCTGCTCGTCGTCCCGAACGTCACGCTGACGTGCCTCATGGCGTGCCGCGTCTACCGCAACACAAAACTCGGGGGAACGCTGCGTGGTAGCGGCGACCTCACCCTCCCTACGCTCAACCCGCCCGGCGGTAGCGGAAACCAGACCTTCCCGATCGGTATTGTGCAGTTCTCCACGCAGCGGTCTGGGATGACGAGCCTAGCACATTTTGAGGGAGACGGGACTGATTCCTCCGGCGGAAAAGGCGCTGGGCTGAACCATACGTCGAAGACGAACGACTCGGGCTACACTTTGGCTATGTACGCACGGTAATGGTCGTAAACCATCACTACCTATCATTATCCATATATAGAATCCCGTCGTATTACCGCATACTGTATACAATACCGTAATACTGAACTTTTCCATTCAATTCGACAGTCACAGGTGACGGACCCGTCTGTCGATGTCGCAGTTTGGTCGATGTCACGCGTCACAGAGCCGTTTGTCGAACCTCCAAGCTGTCACAAACACACCAGAGAACGCAGGGCGTACCTGCAGAACGCTGGGGGTGCGCGGCGAAAGGGGATTGCTCAAATATAGAGAGTGAGCGCGAGGAGAGAGTGGAGCTGTATGATCCGGGTCTGCATAGATTGGAATGGCTAACGGCGGAATTCAGAAAAGAGAGAAGAAGGGCTTTAAAACACTGCACGTATATCCAGGGCTGGCAGCGAAACGCAAACGGACGAAGACCCCGACAAAGGGAAAGAGACGGAACGAGCGGAGTAAATGACAACAGCCACAGATGCCAGTAACACGAGAAACAGAGGGAAGAAAAGAAAAGTCGCACATATATAGCAACGCCCAGGTGCTAGGTGCACAAATCAAGGCAGGAGAAAAAGCGACAGAGTGTATCAAGCACATATTCAGCCATAATCCGATATCGGAGATCGGAAAGCGAGAGAAGGAAAAGGGTGAGGCAAAAGCATCCAAACATTGGGAGGAGCATCGGCGCCTTGCTGCGGAAGGCACAGTCAGTCGATGTATTCAGCACACCGAGGGCCGGAGTCTAATTTGTGGCTTTTGCTTCACGCAGCACAAATTAGACTTACAGTGGGGAGCTGCGGTATGGGCCGCAAAAAGACCGAGGCACGGAGGCCATGAGATCTTCCTGGGTCCTATGAAGCCCCAGAACCTGGTCCAGCCTGAGATTTGACGGATTTTGAGTTTAGGAATGTCATGCCCATGGGCCAAAAGTGATGTGTTGAGGTACCAAACAGGCTAAAGACTCGATAGCCGGTCTCCGTTGCAAAGCCCAGCTGCAGGTGGTCGACGTGGTCGAAGTAAAGAGCAAAGAAGCGGAGCCGGTTTACTTTCGGCCCGGATGTTTGGTGATGCGTGGCTGCATTGCCACACTTCTTTCCTCTCTCACTGACAAACACCAACGACTTTGGGTTTTTCGGCGACTGGCGCCGCTATCGAGAGGCTTTAATCTTGGGCTGTCAGAGTTGCTTCTACTCTTTGGATTCGGAAGACTAGCGGATAGTAGAGCCAGAGTCCTAGTGATGTTCGGGCTTGGCTTGGCTTTGAAACCAGGGCTTGGGCTTGGCTTGAGCGGGCTTTGGCTTGAAGTCTGTCAAGCCCGAGCCCAAGCCCGCAGGCAGGGCTTGGCTTGGCTTGGCTTGGGCTTAAGCCCGGGCTTGACAGCCATTTTTTGGGGGCCACGCGATGGTGGTTAGTATCATACCAAAGATAATCTATACCGACGTTCTAACTGTTCTAACTCACTCGGATGCTCAAGAACAATTTTCCAGGCTCATAAGTACCCGGATAAGGATATTTTACGTTCCATCAACATCTCGGCATCTTCTGGTCTTGGTGTTCAACTTTAGCTCAACCTCGAACTTACCCATCCGGTCAGAGATTTAGTGGGAAAACGGTCTGAAACTCTAGTGGTGTGTTTTCAGAAGTCAACCTTGGGTTCTTCATGAGCCGTCCACACAGGATTTTGTTTGTCAAAGCCAGGGCTTGAAGCCTGGCTTTGGCTTCACCAACCTCACGCCAAAGCCAAAGCCCTCATCAAGCCATGAATTTGGCTTGTGTAAGGGCAACCTCTAGACCCGAGAATCTCAAGGACTAGCGAGGGAATCCGAAGAGAAGAAACTCTGAGGATTCCCACGCTAGGTCGTGGTATAAGTGGCTACTGACTAGTAGCACATGACCGGAGTGATTGGCAGATGTCTCGGGCTTGATCGCAGACTTGATGCCATTGTGTAAGCGACCTTTTGGATCCATAGGTGGATTACGTAAACTGGGCCGGTCGACCGAGCTCATATGGTCAGGATAACAGGTTAACTCGTGGTGTAGCCCACGGGTCTAATGCGTTATATTGTGGATCTTGCCACACAGCCACACAGTTGTGCCGCTGCCTTTCTATGGCACTGATGGCACCTTTCGGCAAGCTGCCGCAGATGCAAATAATAGCATTTAAACAATATTAATTAAAATGCGGCCATTGCCGTGAAATTGATGGCTGTCCGTATGGGTTGGGATTGATGAGCCCGGCCATTGCCTTAAAATTGATGGCTGTCTGTATTAGGGTGCTATAGCTGCCTGTATTGGGTTGCAATT
>JARJLF010002276.1:0-44384 GCA_029378395.1 Mycena leptocephala
TGAGGTCGAGATGGCCAGGGTCCGCAGTCGGTAATCTCGCCGGAGTCGCTGAAATACGGCTGTGTAGTGATCGGGGCCACTGTCTACGATGAAGCTGAGGTGCTCCAGGGGCGGATGTGACCGGATGATATTTTCCAGCAGAGACGGAGGAAGATCCGGGACGTCGAGAAATAAGGTATCTAAAGTGGGGAGTCGAGGTATGAAGGCTGCGTCGAGATCGAGACCTGAAATGAGGCCGGTGACATGGAGCTTTTGAATCGCGGGAATGTGAGGTGGTCAAAGAAGGTGAGGTCGCAAGCGCCGCGGAAGGTCACGCGAAGCGATTCAAGGTGATTGAGAGCGATAGGGACTGCTGGATAGTGAGGGTCAGGACCCTCGTTCCATACGATGAAGCGGCCGGTGCGGAGGGAAGTGCATTGAGAGAATAGGAGAACCCAAACTGAAATCCCCAAGTCCAGTTTCAGCGTAAGGACTGTCAGCTGGGACCATTGGAAGGCTGAGATGAACCCAGGGCTAAGGCGCAGGGACACGATAAGCCCCTCGGCTTGAATTGTGAGGTCGCGAAGGAGGGGAGCCGATTGACAAAGCCGGGTCCATTTGCTGGGGTCCCACCTCAAAATGAATAGAGAGAGGGATCGAAGGGCGGGCATGAGTGATCCACCGGCTCCGAGAAGGTCATACAGCTGCGAGTGCGGAGAAGAGATGCGAAGGGTGTGAACAGGGGCAAAAAATGCGAGATTATTTTGCCCGACATCGAAGGTTTCGTGCGGGAGATACTGGACATCCTCCACGGTCAACAAAAGGATGATGGCGGACGATTTCGCTCTCGCTAACCACAAAGCCATTTGAGCATGATGGTTGTCGCGATGGCCGAAAAATGAAGGGCCAAGAGCGAAGGAGGGTATCCGCCACAGCCCAGCTGTTTCTGTGGCAATGGTCCTCCACCTGGAACAGACCTGCAACAGCAATAAGGGGGGCAAGAGCATCGTCTTACGCCCAAGCGAATTTTTGGGAGCGCAGAGGAGGAAGATAACGGATACAATTTCAGGGGGAAGGCTATGGATGAGGCAATTGTCGGCTGGGCTCGCTCGCATGTCGAGGAAGATCTCGGAAAGGTTGTCGAGGTAGGAGTCGTCCGCCTCGGCCAATACTACTCTGCGCGCCTTGACAATGCTGACTGAATGATTGGATGTGGAGGCCGTGTAGCGGACGTAGGAGAGCGCAAAAAGGAAGGATTCAAGAAGCCTGAGCGTCGCGAAGCGGAGTTCGAGGCGGGTAGGCAATTGAGCCCGATGGCGCGATCCTGGTCGCACGGTCCAAGATAGGGCGGTCTTTTGGGAGATAAAATGAGGCTCGCGCGAGAGAATAGATTATTGAAGCCCACCCGATCGATTTCCGCATCGTTTATGGTGTCAAGGTCATGAAGCGTTAGCGCTTTGATACCAACGCCGCTGATGCGGATAGTCACTGAGGTGGAGTATTCAAGTCAAGGCGGGTGGTTCAAGAGCTTAATATGTATGTGCTCACGACAATTGAAGCTAGGACAATAAAGAAAAGCGCTAATCGGAAACAAAGACGTTGACTCTGGTGACATGTGAATCCGCGCTGGGATGCAGAATGGCCTGCGAAAGGGATGAGATGAAGTCAATGAGTGAATATTCGGCCCACTGACCAAGTTTCTAGAGTGGACATGGCGGCTCAAAGACAAAGGATAAATCTAGGATTGAATTCTTGAGATTATGTAATGAGCACAGCCACGAGCCTAGGAATGTGCTTTATGGGTTGACCCAAGCAACCCGACTCTGTCGCCGCGAGGCAAAAATGGGACAGGTCCAGCAGAGGAATCCAGACGGGGAAAGCGGCGATTCATCCAATAACTGCAACCGATTGAGTGAGCGGAGCCCTGAATTTCAAGGGAAGTAGATTTACCAGGGGGCTCAAAGTACTGGCGAAAAGAATATCCAATCGTCACTGCAACATAGGTCCTTCAGAAAAATGTACAGCGAGCGGTGCGGTGTTGGAAAAGCCGCCTAGAAAAAAGAAGGCATTCAGTAAGAAACGGTTCCAGTAATTAATTGCGTTCCAATGTACTGAGTGGAATGGCCGATTGAGAAAAAAGTCGGGAGAATCGGCCCCCATATTTGGGTTAGTCTTCATCTGGTACTGAGTACCTGCGCGCCTGTCACGCAGCTGAGGGTCCTCAGGAAGCAAGCGCGTGCTGCAGCGACCTTGAACGACACACTGGGTCGCCGGTGAGGACAAGGCCTCGTCAGGAGCACGGTAAGTGGTCCGATTTGGTTGTTTGGGGCTGGCGAGACGGAACCTCGTCGAGAGCACTGACAGCAGTGGTCTGACTTGGCTGTCTGCGCAAGATCCACGAGTCTGTGTGCGGGGACTGTTTAGTTTTCGATGTAAGACTCCATTCCTCCACGTACCTGGCAAATGACAATCTTCCGAAACACTGTGGGATTGAGAAAGAAAGTCCGAGCAGAACGGCGTGAGACAAGGTGAGGGATATCACGACCACGAAGCTTGAAGACCATTTGGAGCCGGTAGAGGCGCAGCTGGACCTAGACGAGCTAAGAATTAGATTAGCTGTTGTCCCTTGTTTTTTATTAGAAAAATGTACCTTGAGCGACAACCTGGGTCGCCGGTGGGACAGGGCCGCGTCAGGAGCACGGCAGGTGGTCCGATTCGGTCATCTAGAACCTCGTCAAGAGCACTAACAGCAGTGGTCTGACTTAGATGTCTGCACAAGATCGGTTCGTCTGTCTGCGGGGACTGTTCAGATTCAATTCAAGACTCTGATATTCCACGCACCGGGCTAGAAAGCCGGTGAACTAGCCCAGTGGATTAAGAAATAGTAGCGAGATGTGGGACCAAGCGAGCGGGACCACAAATCTTGGAGAACGACTTCTACGTCGTGTTGGAGGACTACATGTTCTCCCTAGGCGATTAGAGTATGGACCAGCTTTAAGGTAGTGGTCAAGACAGAAACGCTTTAGGCACTGGATTTCAACACATACAAACATCGGCAATCATCATTCATCAAGGCAGCTTCCACCAGCGTCTCTTCTCCAGCTTTTGCTGTCCTGTCCTCCGTAGTATCCTCACCCTGCATCATGTTACAGACACCGAATCTCGTATACAATGGAAAAAACAAAGTCAATGGCTTTATTTAAACGACAGCTCTAACTCTCCCTATGAAATATGTGCGGTTACGAGGCGACGGAGAAGATGCCCGCGGCTTCTCCGTGGGTTTCTGCAGGAAAAACCGGACGGTGGAGGAAGCATGCGCCACTGAGATCTTGGCTCGTTGGAGGGGCGACAGGTCGGAAGTGAGCGACTTCGGTGGCGTCGGCACCAGGGGTAGAGGCCCTTGAGCGGCACCAATGTCCTCGCATCCGACGCGGGGAGCAAGTAGAGAATGGCGGACAGAATGTCCTTCTGAGCAGGCGCGATTGTACCACGCCTCTGGAATTCGCCACAGGCGTATTGATCATGAGCACCCCGGTCGAAGAGTCGCCCTAACCCTAACCCTGGTCCTCGGATCCCGCGTTCGTGCACGAATGGGGGAGAACAGCGCAGGAAAAGCAGCGCGAGTGGTATGGACGTCGGAAAGCGCGGGTGGAGGGCGCTGGACCGAAAAAAAGAAGCAGCGGGAGGGGAGGGCTTCAAGTCTGATTCGAACACCACACCCGCGGAATTTCTTGGCCCACCAGAAGCTGAAAATCCAAGCATCAGCTCGGATTGTAGCGCGCGGGAGCTCGCGGCGACTCACCCAAAGCTTAAGATTGATGTCATGTGCGGCCTCCGCGAGCCTTGAGCCGCTGCGACTAGAGTTGATGCAGCTGAATGTGAAGATGGTCAAAATCCCGCCAAAATCAGGTCAGAGAAAACGGACCTCAAGCAGTCGCTCGTGAGTGTAGAACGGACGGCGGTGATTGGCGAGCCTCATTGACGGCCTGTCGCCGTGGACCTTGACATAAAATGTCGCAAATTATCCCAAGGCCAAAAATCTGAAAATCGAAGCATCAGCTCGGATTGTAGCGCGTGGGAGCTCGCGGCGACTCACCCAAAGCTTAAGATTGATGAAATATGCTGCCTCCGCGAGCCTTGAGCCGCTGTGACTGGAGTTGATAAAGCTGGATGGGAAGATGGTCAAAATTCGGCCAAAATCAAGTCACAAAAACGGACCTTCAAGCGCTAGCAGTGAAGGTCGTAGCGTCACGGCGCCCGTCTCTCGTGAGTCAAAGCGGACGCGAAGAGCAACGGTATAGGTTTTGGGGCTCCAGCAGCGACTGAAGCCTGCGCTGAGCGATCTACTCTCCAGGTGAGTCAAAGTGAATGACCGAGGGTCACAAGTTTGAGCGGAAGGATTATGGTGTAGCCGAGCGCACGACTAGCCAGAGATTGGGGGGAGAGTAAGGTGACAGAGAACGCGAAACGAGCGGTCTACACCCGGGATTCTCCACTTGCCCTTCCTTTATCATCTTTCTTTCCTCAGTAACGACTGTATTTGAAGGGACACCGAGGCGCGGGGCACGGCACATGCACACCAGACAAATTCTCGTCGAGAGCACGGCAAGTGGTCCGACTTAGCTAGCTGGAGGCGCAGCTGCGCATGAAAAGCTAAGAATTGGGTCGGTGAGTGGACCGGATTCGAACAGACGCGGACGTACCACGGAAACATTTGTCTGCCGACTGAAGCAGGCTCGCAGGACACGTACTCGTCAGGATCACAACAGGTGGTCCGACTCAAGCTCGTGGTGAATACACCCAAAACGTTGGCCATCCTCGCTCATCATCTCTCAGCACACTCAATCTCTCCTCTCTCAATCTCACACACGCCAACCACCGTGCCCAGCGCATGCCACAGCAGCATCGACCGACACATTGCTCGCCAGGCGAGATAAGACCTCGTCAGGAGCACGGTAAGTGGTCCGATTCAGTTGTCTAGAGCTGGCGAAACAGAGCCTCGTCAAGAGCACCGACAGCAGTGGTCTGACTTGGCTGCCTGCGCAATATCCGTCCGTCTGTCTGTGGGGAGTGTTTAGTTTTCAATTCAAGACTCCATTCCTCCACGTACCCTGCTAGTGACAGTCTTCACGAAACACTGTAGAAATGAGAAAGAAAAAGTCCGAGCAGAACGGTGTGGTCGCGACCACGAAGCTTGAAGAGCTGGTAGAGGCGCAGGTGGCCCTGGAAAGCCAAGAACTGGATTAGCTCTAATCACCAGACTTGGAAAGACGCCGAACGTACCCAGCGCGTGTCACGACGACATCGTCCGACACACACTCGGTCGCCGCAGGAGACAGGAGCTCGTCAAGAGCACGGCTACTCGCGCATTTGGAGGCGCAGCTGGACCTAGACGAGCTAAGAATTAGATTGGCTGTTGTCCCTGGATTTCTTTTTTTTTTAAAACGTACCCAGCGCGTGTTGCAGCAACCTTGAGCGACACTCTGGGTCGCCGGTGGGGAAAAGGCCTCGTCAGGAGCACGGTAAGTGGTCCGATTTGGTTGTTTGGGGCTGGCGAGACGGAACCTCGTCAAGAGCATTGACAGCAATGGTCTGACTGGACTGTCTGCACACGATCCGTTCGTCTCTGAGGTTTAATTCAAGATATTCCATGCACCTGGCTAGCAGTGGTAACGATCCAAGAAAACCCGGCGGCAGTGAATTAAGAAATGCCCCAAGTCCAACCAGCAAGATGTGGGGCCAGGCGAGGATAGCGGGACTACAAATCTTGGAGAACGACTTCGACGTCGTGTTGGAGGACTACATGTCCTCCCTGGCCATGAGCGTGTGGACGCCAAGACGGAAACGCTTTTGGCACTGGATCTCAACACATACAAATATCGGCAATTCACTCCTCGCTCAATTAAGTCAAGTTCACTTCACACTTCTCCGCTGTCTTGTTCTCCGTCGCATCCTTACTCTGATAAAAGTGTGTCGCCCGATGCGCGGCAGAGCCCGCTATGTAAGTTCAGTGATTGGAATAGGTGTCGAAATATCAGCGCCATCTGGTCGAAATAATGCCGCGAAACCCAGATTTCTGAAAAATAGATCGCTCAACCTGATTGACCGTATGGCTTTTATTCTTCTACAGTAAATAGCTAACAGCGGTCTGTATAGTGCCCATGGAGGTCCTTCTAATTGTGTTTGGTATGTTGAGAGATGTGAGCGATGAAAGTGCCGCGGCCATATTTCACCGCAAGGCGGAACGCAGGCGGCTCATGCAAGTCTGTCCGACCTTTGCCGCCGCCTGCAGAGGAACACCCTCGCTTTGGTCCGATATCGTTGTGCAGTTGCCTGAGCTTGGCAGACTGTTTCATACCACCGAATACTCCATTCAAAATCAGCTACATTTGTCACGGAACCGCCCTTTGCGCATCGTGTTCGACGCACCATTCACGACCGCGCCTGATTCCGAACGCACAAAATTTGGGAAATGCTGAAGGCTACGACTGTTCGAGTTCGGTGGCACGCACTGTATTTCGTAGGACACCGCCACTGCGAAGGCGGCTACAGCTGCCCCCACGCAGTCTTCACAGATCTAGATTCCAATATCCTGCTAACCACGCAGAGCCTCCGTACCTTCAGTCTTACCTTTGAAAATCCTGGACAGCGCTGCAGAGCGTTCCACCGGCCCATTGCAATTGACGCTTCCCCTATACAAAGTTTGACATGTTGGGTCCCTTTCGAGCGGGTCCTCGACTTGACCGCCAATAACTTCCTGCAGCTGCCACTTCCTCAATTGTTATGTCTCGAAATCACGAACGAGCCGACGTCTTTTTGGCCACATCTTCTAAATGCATGCACACATCTGAATACATTGGTATGGTGGTCCACCTGTTATCCAGGTGTTGTTGGAGGTCCGAAGCGGTCAATGACGAGCTTGCGATCTCTCATTCTGCACAGCGTCAGCGACCTCCCTCCTGTCGTTGCACCGGAAATTACCAGACTCGTCGTCAAAGACAGATGCACAGACTTCACGAACGACATTCTCACAGAAATATTGGGATTTGCCGCAGCTGCACCCGCCATTCGGGATCTTGACCTTCTCGTCAGCCCCGTTTCCAATGCGGAACTCGCCATTATAATGGATCGATGCAAAGAGGTAGCATTTTTTAGGTTATCTAGCGGGGGAGAAACTCGGACAGATGCCTACGTGAAACTGACCTCCCGGGCACTTGGCGGATACCTCCAGGCGCCGCACAACAGACTACTGGAGGTGCAATTCTCCCATCACCCGCCTTCTAACAACCGTAAAGCACGGGCGAGAGAACGATTTGACCGCCTCGTTAGCGTTGGGGTGTCACGCGGTCTCACTGTCACATTCGACATCGATTTTTACCGCTTGAAGGTCATTACGGGTATCCGGTATTTCAACTACAATGACAACTCTGTGGATACGCGACGACTCACAGCCGAGAACAATTTGGATTCGGCACTGATTGTTGTCGGTCACTCGATGGTCAATGGAGGACGAGATACAGTGCTCCAACTCGTACTAGTGCTACGGGACAGGTTTGCGGCGTTCAGAATCCGAGATAACGGCCTGTTGATACATGGTTGCATGCACTACAACGTTACGATGACCATCTTCACCGCCCAGAATAAATAGCTGCATGATGTATGTACTCTCTTTTTTTTTCTTTATAGTGCGACTTTTTGAATGTAATGCATCATTTTGTTGTGATTAGCTGAGAGGGCCGGATTGGATGTGTACCTTTTGGCGAACCGATGATTTGCAAGTGCGGCCAAAGTGGCAATTTTGTATTTGAGGCACTGGTCAAAGATGTGCGTTTGGAGGGCAGGACAGCAAAAGCTGGAGATGAGACGCTGGGAAGGCGCCAAGTTGAAAGCTGCCTTATACCGCCTTATAGTCTCTTATACTACTGGAGGGAGCCGTGAATTGCCGATGTTGTATGTGTTGAAATCAGGTGCTTATTTAATAAAGCGTCGACTGTACCTTAAGGTTTGTCCGTGCCGCTCCTCTAATCGCCTAGGGAGGACATGTAGTCCTCCAACACGACGTAGAAGTCGTTCTCCAAGATTTGTGGTCCCGCTATCCCTCGCTTGGCCCCACATCTTGCTGGGCGGACTTAACTTTCTTAATTCACTGGCGCCGGGTTTTCTTAAATCGTGACCACTGTTAGCCAGGTGCGTGGCTAACAGAGTCTTGAGTTGCTTGAACAATCCTCACAGACAGACGAACGGATCGTGTGCAGACAGTCAAGTCAGACCATTGCTCTCAAGTTTTCGCGGCCCCCGGATCGTCTAATTCACAACTTTCCAACCAAGCCTAAGCCTTGAGTCGCATATAATTTCAATTCAACATTCAACCTAGATGCGCAAATTTATTGTAGCTTTCAACACTCGATCTTAAATAAATAGCTCTTTGTCTAGTATCGCTTTATCTTAAATATATTTCATTCACGATCAATTGCAATCTTAACGAGTACCAGAAATTTGAAATTCTATTGAAACGCACACGCAATATATGTAAGACGACTGAAAGACACAATTCTACCGGGGACGAAAAGATTGGTGGGGAGAGGGTGAACCGTACACATTATGGTGAGCCGGAGAAAGGCGCAGGACGGCTTAGTTTGAGTACAGCCGGCAACGCACTGCGTTTCGGCGCTTGGAAGCTTTGGATGCGGGCTCGGGCCCTATAAGGATCATATAAACACAAAGAAAAAACTGCTCGCATTGAGTACAGCGCACCTGGAGAGGACGAAGTCCATCACCGGGCCGTCCGTCGTGCGGGAGTTGATCAAGGTGGTACCGTCGGAGGCGGAGAGCCGCATGATGACGATCTCCCCCACCAGCCCGTTGGCAACGGCGTGCTGGTTAGCAGCGATACGTCTACCGCGCTTCAGAAAGATCCTGAAGAACGATGTTTTGTGGCCGTGGACGAGCTTCACGTCAAAGTCGTGAAGGTAGGGGTTGACCTTGGTGTCGATGTGGAGGGTCTCGATCTGCGGGCGGTACATGGCGTGGCGGCGGCGGAGGAAAGTGCAACCTTGAGGTCCACAAAACGAGCGCGCGCCTGGAAAGTTGAGTAGTGGCGGGAACGTAGGGTTTTTTGAGGTGACTGGTCAGTAAGATATATGTCAGTGATTCCGGAAGAAATTCAATGTGCACTGACCGTGTTCAAGACGATGAACGTGCTGCGTCTGTCGGGCATGGCTATAGGCAAAGAAGGGATATGAAGTAGAGAGGAATGCGCGCGACGTTGGGGGATGCATGTAGGAAGGTGTGGGAGGGATTTGAGGAACTAAGGACGAGGGTCGGGTATACAATATACCTGAAAGAAAGGTTACCGCCACCCCTTTCATCTTCAAGAAGCATGTCACGAGGCCGCGGTGTTAATAATGGGGTTTTAGAACATAAAGACCTTTGTGCGTCGAATATATATGTACCTTCCGATTCGGCGCCACTACCCACTGCCTAAAACCTCTACCACCATGAACAACAACTCTATGCGTCGCTTCACCCACGTTATCCGCCTCAGGTTCCGCCTCATAGGTATCTCCTCCGACAACAATCTGGTTTTTGTAAGCGTTGTGGTTCCGCTCGACGGGTCCTCCACCCACATGCCCACGAATGTCGCCCTCTTTCGCGGCCGCAACACAGACGAGATCGTCGTCCACGACAACATGCATGCGAACCACGTCCCCGCGCCCCTCGACGTGTCCTCGGCCCCGCGCCCCTCATCGTCCCCGACCACAACGTGGGCGAGATCGTCCGCCGCTACTACAACTTGGGGAACCGCATCCCCGCGCCGCTCGACGGTGTCCTCATCCCTGCGCTCCTCGCTGTCCCTGACCACAACGTGGGCGAGATCGTCCGCCGCTACTACAACTTGGGGAACCACATCCCCGCGCCGCTCGATGGTGTCCTCGTCCCGCGCCCCTCCCCGTCCCCGATCACAACATAGGCGAGATTCTCGCGCACGGCCTGGGCGAGATCATCGCCTTGACCATTATATTCTTCGTGGAAACGCGCTTCCCGGAGCTCCTAGTTGTCGACAGCGCTGCTTGTGGCTGCGCCTCCTTCGATTCGATTATGCTTGCGGTCTTCCATTCATCGATGCTTGGGATCCTTATTGGGTGTTTAAGCTTCGTAGTCGCTAGGTGGATGAGATGGGTGTAATAATAAGCCTTATATTTGATTACAAGGAATTTGTAGACCGCGAATAGGATTGGTTTTGGTTTTGCTCGTCGTAGTTTTGAAATGTTGAACCTGAACCGCACCCAGCGATCTATACTTGGTGAAGGCTCTCGTCGTTGAAATGCTGAGCCTTCATCCGGTACCCTGCTTATAAAATCAGCGACGAATGAATTCTGAAGGAGACGCATCACCTACTCGAATGGAATGGAACGGGAAGGTTAGTTGAAGGCAGAGGCGCGGTTGGGCCTGGAAAGCTAACCATTATATTAGCTTTATCCTGGATTTAGAAAGACGCCAACGCACCCAACATTATCCCAAGGCCAAAAATCTGAAAATCCAAGCATCAGCTCGGATGATAGCGTGCGGGAGCTCGCGGCGACTCACCCAAAGCTTAAGATTGATGACATATGCTGCCTCCGCGAGCCTTGAGCCGCTGTGACTGGAGTTGATGCAGCTGGATGTGAAGATGGTCAAAAATCCCGCCAAAATCAGGTCACAGAAAACGGACCTCAAGCAGTCGCTCGTAAGTGTAGAACGGACGGCGGTGATTGACGAGCCTCATTGACGGCCTGTCGCCGTGGACCTTGACATAAAATGTCGAAATTATCCCAAGGCCAAAAATCTGAAAATCCAAGCATCAGCTCGGATTGTAGCGCGCGGGAGCTCGCGGCGACTCACCCAAAGCTTAAGATTGATGACATATGCTGCCTCCGCGAGCCTTGAGCCGCTGTGACTGGAGTTGACAGAGCTGGATGGGAAGATGGTCAAAATTCGGCCAAAATCAGGTCACAAAAACGGACCTTCATCACTGGGTCGCCAGGTGAGATAAGACCTCGTCAGGAGCACGGCAAGTGGTCCGATCTGGTTGTTTGGGGCTGGCGAGACGGAACCTCGTTGAGAGCACTGACAGCAGTGGTCTGACTTGGCTGTCTGCGCAAGATCCACGAGTCTGTGTGCGGGGACTGTTTAGTTTTCAATTTAAGACTCCATTCCTCCACGTACCTGGCTAATGACAATCTTCCGAAACACTGTGGGAATGAGAAAGAAAGTCCGAGCAGAACGCCGTGAGACAAGGTGAGAAATATCGCGACCACGAAGCTTGAAGACCATTTGGAGCCGGTAGAGGCGCAGCTGGACGTAGACGATCTAAGAATTAGATTAGCTGTTGTCCCTGGATTTAAATAATAATAATAATAGAACGTACCCAACGCGTGTCACAGCAACATCGAACGGCGCACTGGGTCACCACGCGAGACAAGACCTCGTCAGGAGCACGGTAAGTGGTCCGATTCGGTTGGCGAGACAGAACCTCGTCAAGAGCACTGACAGCAGTGGTCTGAGGTTCAATTCAACACTCTGACACTCCACGCACCCCGCCGGGCTAGCAGTGTTCACACCAAGAAAATCCGGCGCCAGTGTATGTCCGACCAGGGGGATGCAAGCGAGGGACATCGGGACCACAAATCTTGGAGAACGACTTCGACGTCGTGTTGGAGGACTACATGTCCTCCCTGGGCGATGAGCGTGTGGACGTCAAGACGGAAACGCTTTTGGCACTCGATTTCAACACATACAAATATCGGCAATTCACGGCTCGCTCAATTAAGCCAAGTACTTCTCCGCTGTCTTGTTCTCCGTACAGGCCCCCGATTTCTCTCCTCGCACTTGCAACGAATCAATCGACGCTCGAATTATATGCCGGCTCTATATTTTATATCGACTCGATTATCCAACAGCCTCCTCGATGGTTTCTCTCTCTATGAAATAAATCTGCCAGTTGGTCACACGTCAATGCTGGATTCTCGCTGCTTAACACTCGTCGTTAGAGCAATGCTTCACTGGAAGGAAATCAAAACATCGTGCTTACCGTGTTCCTCAATTTGCGCTTGCGAGAGGCCTCGGACGTTTTTTTGAGGTAAACTTTCAGCATATCCGTAATCACCCAAGAGTGCTCGAATCCTCGTGCAATAGAGTGCTCTTTTTTCACCTGGAAGAGTGATGAGAATTGAAGCAGTTAAACGACATCGTCCTTCTCACCGCCTCGCAAATCGAATTTATGGTGGCCTTTCGTTGTTTTTGGTAAGAGTTACTGACATCCAGTTTCTCTCCAGCCAGAGTGTGGACTTTGTTCTGTGGTCACAGGTAGCTTCAGCGATCTCAAAAAGCATTCACAGTCGGGATATATACCTGAACTTCCAGAAATTGTTCCTGTGTCCAGCCAGACTTCTGCACAAGGTGCTTTTCCAGGTTGTAACCGCCCGAGCCCGGTCTGTTTGGTTGCCCAGGCGGCTTCACTCGAAACGACGACGGCCTGTTAGAACCCCCCGGCTCCTCCGAAGATCCCTCAGAGGCAGGCTGCCTGGGATTAGGGCGGCAGGCTGGCCATTGCCGGGACTTGGGTCGCCCTGAGCAGGTTCGTTCGGTTTCGTCGTGGGGGACGAGCTGTTGGCATCGTTTCCAGGTTGCGGGGCTCCATCGATAAGTTGCAAGAGCTCCTCCTGGCTCATTCGTGCGCAAGTGACGGGCAAAGTACGCCACGAGAAAAGGTGCCATTCCTGGCGCGTGGTTATCGCAGGGAGGGGGCGGTCGATATATGGAATTTTTTCCATGGAGGTTGTCTGTGTGGCTCATCCAGCGCACACCTCTCGCGAATATATACCCGGTGGCCGCTTTATCTCGACTGAATGCAGATTCAATGCCCTCTTTGCTGTTTTGTACGCGTTTGTGCGGCCCGACGGCCCGAAGTCACGGTCACGTCAGACACAAAGGACAAAGACCTCGTCTTTCACTCTCGCGTTCACTTCCCTGAAACTGTCTTCAGCCTCCAATAACGAAATGCCTTACTCCTTGCACAAAATACTGGCCCCGGTGCAACCCAGCAAAGCTGGTCCCATCAACGCTGTTTTGTTTTTCGATGATGGGACCCGGTTGGCGACTGGAGGTACGTGGATCTTTGCTGCTTGGTCCTGCATATCTTCTCAAGTTCTACTAGGAGATGATCAAATTCTGCGTATATGGGACGTCCGATCTGGCGACTGCCAACAAGAGCTCCGAGACCCTCACTGGGGTCAGATCACGAATCTGAGTCTAATGTTGAACGCCGGTGGTCGCACTCAAGGCATGATCGTCGGGACTGGTCGGGGAATCGTGTCCATTTATCCTTGGCACGATTTGACGCAGGTCAATCCACCTTCCCTTCCTCCTTCTTCTTGTTCAACCGAAATACAGCAATTCAATCGACAAGCTGTCACAACCACCACAGTTTTTCCACCGACGTGCCTGTAGAAAGCCAGGCCCTTGATTGTGCCAATTCCAGGCTCGCGGTCGCTTCGCACCTCGGCACCATCAATATGCATGCCATCCAAAACCACAGTATGTGGTCTCTGCTACCCTTTCACCGTACCTCGATTAATTTCTCCCAGAGCATCTCAATCTAACTTGGACATTTTCTATCGGAGCATCCATCCCCCGTAGTTTAGAATTTGTCGGAGACAGCAATGAAACCTTGACTATCCATACCTTAACGACGGGAAACATGTAGAAACATTTAATCCAATCAGTTGTTTCCGCTCACGATATCCACATCCACCAGATTCTCCTGCGATTCAATGACCGGGAAATCAACAGGCGAGTCGCGGCGGCTTCGTGGAGGGGTGTGAGTTTAAGCCGATGATTTTGCACATCCATTGAGTCTTTCCTAGGGGTTTCGTCGCCTTTTCACCTAACAAGCAGCAGAAAGCGGTTCATAATTTGAACACCGATCGATACGACCTCTACGATCCAACGCATTCGACGACCCCCATTTGCATTTCTCTCTCAGGAACGTCACGTAAAGTCAAGGGGGCCTCCTTTGGCGAAGGAGTGCAAATTTTGGTCTGCGGCGGAGACAAGGGCACCCTAAATATCTACAACATGTCAAATCGAAACATGGAGCAAGAATTAACACAGAGAGGTGAAGGCGTCCAGTCTTCTCCCCGTCACTGCCTAACCCTTTTTCAGACTTTGGGACAGTCTGTGCAGTGACGGTATGGTTTATTGTCTTGGTCACCTCTCATCTTCTCAATTCTATTCAGACGTGCACCACAAGGGACTATCATCTCATAGCCAGTGGTGCAGGCGAATCCCCAGCACTCGTATATATATGGGGCAAGCCGGTAGGCCTTATAATCCTCCGTCACCTGCTTTTAAATGGCTGTAGACTGAGCGCAGACTTGCTGAGGACATGGAGCAGGAAAGGGATCGGGAGCAATCCGCAGCCCGCGCTGCCTCAGAGGCCGCAGCTTTGGCCAGCACCATCGAAGAGGCCGAGTTGCACCGCGCCGAAGTGGCCGCCCAAGATGCCATCGTGCAAAATCTACGGGACGAGGTCGACCGCATTCGTACTCAGAAATTTCTACTGCGCTCGTTGATCGCCTTCATCTTATTGTGGATTGGCTCAGACCGGATCTCCGAGGTACGTTCATGTCTTTCAGGTTTTGCGATGTATGTCTGTGGACTGATCAAGCTATGAAGCACTCGTCCAGAGGGTAGGACCTCTATAATTGTCCCAGCTACCCCTTCTATTACCGTCCTGTTACTGGAGAGTATGGGTGAACCTAGATCCCGTTGTATTACTTAGAAGCAAATGAAAGGGCGAGAGGCAGCGTGCAAAACGAATGTGGCTGCACCGCCCGCTATCCAGACGCAGGGCGCGATGAAGCGGCGTCCCTTTTGAAGGCCTCCGCTGGCCGTTGCGCCATCTGAGAACATTTTTATGTTGAGGAACACGGGCTCCGTGTGGTCTGAGTAATTTACGGGGGCGCCGTGCTCTTGGGTACCACTCGCACATTTGGAGCTGGTAGAGGTGCGGTTGGGCCTGGAAAGCTAACCATTATATTAGCTTTATCCTGGATTTGGAAAGACGCCAACGCGCCCAACGGGTGTCACAGCAACATCGGACGACGCACTGGGTCACCACGCGACACAAGACCTCGTCAGGAGCACGGCAAGTGGTCCGAGTCGGTCGTCTAGACTGGCGAGACAGAACCTCGTCAAGAGCACTAACAGCAGTGGTCTGACTTGGATGTCTGCACAAGATCGGTCCGTCTGTCCACGGGGACTGTTTAGGTTCGATTCAAGACTCTGATATCCCACGCACCTGGCTAGCAGTGTTGAGGATCCAAGAAAACCCGGCGCCAGTCCAACCGGGAAGATGTGGGACCAGGCGAGGGATAGCGGGACCACAAATCTTGGAGAACGACTTCGACGTCGTGTTGGAGGACTACATGTCCTCCCTAGGCGATTAGAGCAGGGACCAGCGTTATGGTAGTGCGAGGTCGAGACGGAAACGCTGTAAGCACTCGATTTCAACACATACAAACATCGGCAATTCGCGGCTTGAATTACGACTTTTCTTACCTTTAGCGCCTCAAGTTGAAATCCAAAATTGCTGTGTTCGCACTTGCAAGGAAAACAAATACTCAATCAATTATACGGCGAAGGCTCTCTCTACCTATATGTAGCTACATAAAAGTCTTAATGATTTTCATAAATAAACTACCAACTACCAGTCAAGGATTTTCCCTGGGCTTCTGTCAGAGCTGAACTTCCACTGAAAATAAAATAAAAGATCGCACCTATCGGGGGGAGAACAAGACAGCGGAGAAGTACTTGGCTTAATTGAGCGAGCCGTGAATTGCCGATGTTTGTCTGTGTTGAAATCGAGTGCTTACAGCGTTTCCGTCTTGACGTCCACACGCTCATCACCCAGGGAGGACCTGTAGTCCTCCAACACGACATCGAAGTCGTTCTCCAAGATTTGTGGTCCCAATGTCCCTCGCTTGCATCCCCCTGGTCGGACATACACTGGCGCCGGATTTTCTTGGTGTGAACACTGCTAGCCCGGCGGGGTGCGTGGAGTGTCAGAGTGTTGAATTGAACCTCAGACCACTGCTGTCAGTGCTCTTGACGAGGTTCTGTCTCGCCAACCGAATCGGACCACTTACCGTGCTCCTGATGAGGTCTTGTCTCGCGTGGTGACCCAGTGCGCCGTTCGATGTTGCTGTGACACGCGTTGGGTACGTTTTTATTTATTTATTTAAATCCAGGGACAACAGCTAATCTAATTCTTAGATCGTCTACGTCCAGCTGTGCCTCTACCGGCTCCAAATGGTCTTCAAGCTTCGTGGTCGCGATATTTCTCACCTTGTCTCACGGCGTTCTGCTCGGACTTTCTTTCTCATTCCCACAGTGTTTCGGAAGATTGTCATTAGCCAGGTACGTGGAGGAATGGAGTCTTAAATTGAAAACTAAACAGTCCCCGCACACAGACTCGTGGATCTTGCGCAGACAGCCAAGTCAGACCACTGCTGTCAGTGCTCTCGACGAGGTTCCGTCTCGCCAGCCCCAAACAACCAGATCGGACCACTTGCCGTGCTCCTGACGAGGTCTTATCTCACCTGGCGACCCAGTGATGAAGGTCTGTTTTTGTGACCTGATTTTGGCCGAATTTTGACCATCTTCCCATCCAGCTCTGTCAACTCCAGTCACAGCGGCTCAAGGCTCGCGGAGGCAGCATATGTCATCAATCTCAAGTTTTGGGTGAGTCTCCGCGAGCTCCCGCGCGCTACAATCCGAGCTGATGCTTGGATTTTCAGATTTTTGGCCTTGGGATAATTTCCGACATTTTGTCAAGGTCTACGGCGACAGGCCGTCAATGAGGCTCGACAATCACCGCCGTCCGTTCTACACTCACGAGCGACTGTTTGAGGTCCGTTTTCTGTGACCTGATTTTGGCGGGATTTTGATCATCTTCACATCCAGCTCTATCAACTCTAGTCGCAGCAGCTCAAGGCTCGCGGAGGCCGCATATGACATCAATCTTAAGCTCTGGGTGAGTCGCCGCGAGCTCCTGCGCGCTACAATCCGAGATGCTTGGATTTTCAGATTTTTGGCCTTGGGATAATTTCCGACATTTTATGTCAAGGTCGACGGCGACAGGCCGTCAATGAGGCTCGTCGATCACCGCCGTCCGTTCTGCGCTCACGAGCGACTGCTTGAGGTCCGTTTTCTGTGACCTGATTTTGGCCGAATTTTGACCATCTTCACATCCAGCTGCATCAACTCTAGTCGCAGCAGCTCAAGGCTCACGGAGGCCGCATATGACATCAATCTTAAGCCTTGGGTGAGTCGCCGCGAGCTCCCACGCGCTACAATCCGAGCTGATGCTTGGATTTTCAGATTTTTGGCCTTGGGATAATTTGCGACATTTTATGTCAAGGTCGACGGCGACAGGCCGTCAATGAGGCTCGACAATCACCGCCGTCCGTTCTACGCTCACGAGCGACTGCTTGAGGTCCATTTTCTGTGACCTGATTTTGGCGGGATTTTGATCATCTTCACATCCAGCCGCATCAACTCTAGTCGCAGCAGCTCAAGGCTCACGGAGGCCGCATATGACATCAATCTTAAGCTTTGGGTGAGTCGCCGCGAGTTCCCGCGCGCTACAATCCGAGCTGATGCTTGGATTTTCAGATTTTTGGCCTTGGGATAATTTCCGACATTTTATGTCAAGGTCCACGGCGACAGGCCGTCAATGAGGGTCGTCAATCACCGTTGTCCGTTCTACACTCACGAGCGACTGCTCGAGGTCCGTTTTTTGTGACCTGATTTTGGCGGGATTTTGATCATCTTCACATCCAGCTGCATCAACTCTAGTCGCAGCAGCTCAAGGCTCACGGAGGCCGCATATGACATCAATCTTAAGCTTTGGGTGAGTTGCCGCGAGTTCCCGCACGTGACAATCTGAGCTGATGCCTTGGATTTTCAGATTTTTGGCCTTGTGATAATTTCCGACATTTTATGTCAAGGTCCACGGCGACAGGCCGTCAATGAGGCTCGTCAATCACCGTTGTCCGTTCTACACTCAGGAGCGACTGTTTGAGGTCCGTTTTCTGCGAAAGGAAATCAAAACATCGTACCATGTTGCTCAATCTGCGCTTGCGAGAGGCCTCGAACTTTTTTTTCTTCAAGGACTAGAATCAGGCCAGAATATTCTTCCCTGCCTAACGGAATTCAATTTGGGGGGAGCGAATCTGCGGAGCATCGATAGCATACTTGCTATGGCGGAGTCTCGGACCTGGATCATTCCTTGACTTTGACCATCAACCTCCGAGTACTGGGACTGACCGATCGACATCGTTTGAAAGTACTCAAGTTTTTAGATTGGTCTCGTTATTCGCCGACGGGAACTCTCCGCTTCATGAACCTGCCAGCAGAACACGGTCAAGCCAGTTTGACTTCCTTGAACCCGTCGTCCATTATGAACCGAATACTTTCCAGTCCTGCCTGCTGGTCGTCGAGTTTATGCGGTGTGATGGTGCGATCTTTTATTTTATTTTCAGTGGAAGTTCAGCTCTGACAAGCTCAGGGGAAATCCTTGACTGGTAGTTGGTACTTTATTTGTGAAAATCATTAAGACTTTTATGTAGCTAGATATAGGTAGAGAGCCTTCGCCATATAATTGATTGAGTATTTATTTTCCTTGCAAGTGCGAACACAGCAATTTTGGATTTCAACTTGAGGCGCTAAAGTTAAAAAAGTCGTAATTCAAGCCGTGAATTGCCGATGTTTGTATGTGTTGAAATCGAGTGCTTACAGCGTTTCCGTCTTGACGTCCACACGCTCATCGCCCAGGGAGGACATGTAGTCCTCCAACACGACGTCGAAGTCGTTCTCCAAGATTTGTGGTCCCGATGTCCCTCGCTTGCATCCCCCTACACTGGCGCCGGATTTTCTTGGTGTGAACACTGCTAGCCTGGCGGGGTGCGTGGAGTGTCAGAGTGTTGAATTGAACCTCAGACCACTGCTGTCAGTGCTCTTGACGAGGTTCTGTCTCGCTAGTCGAATCGGACCACTTACTGTGCTCCTGACGAGGTCTTGTCTCGCGTGGTGACCCAGTGTGCCGGTCGAGGTTGTCGTGGCACCCGCTGGGTTCGGCTTTTTTCTTACTGATCCAATTCTTAGCTTTTTAGGCGCCGCTGTGCCTCCGCCTTCAAGTACTCCAGCATTATCATTCTATGCATGGCGCAACCCGTCGCAATCCTTTTGTAATTACGCCGCAGGCGCATCGTCCTCTTTCCTGTGCCAATGCCACGACGACGGTCGTTTGATGAGGCGTTCGTTCACAACGGCGTCCGCTGGGGCAATGTAGTGGAGGTCTGCGCACCCTCCCGCTCGCCTGTAGGTCGGGCGTCGACTGAATGTCGACACCAGTGCTTTGAATAATGCCCCCGCTGAGGCCAGACGCCGAAACGCTATACCACACTTTCCTTAAGTGGCCAACTTCGACGACCTATTAGCCTATTTCTAGAATTTCCGGGAGCATAGACCGCTTCAAGTTTCCTCAGTTTGCGCCGACGCCGCCTACCTTATAATTTATTCCGCGGTCTAGAACGAGGCCTAGCTTTGGAGTAAATGAACTAGATCCTTTTCATGGCCATATCTTGACCGCGCTTTTTTTCGAGTGCGGGGTAACCGGCGTCGTTTCGGATGATCTAGCGTTGCCGCGGTCCGATTTGGTCCAGGCCGCTTTCGATATCTAAAGTTAGCAGTCAGAGGGTACTGTTTGGTCTGGCGTGCCATAGGCTTTCGAGAATTTGGTCTAGCGTGCCAACACCGAGCTATGAGCGTCTTTCAAGTTCCTTGTGCATCCAAGTTGTTCCCTTCCTTGCCTCAGCATTACTTTGCATCGCCAGTCTTGAACATATACACCTCCATCTATGTCTCCTCCCTCAAGTTTTTCTGAATCCCGGCGAGATGCCCATCGTGAACCAGTCTATAGCTACACAAAGGCATTATTTTCTCCATAATTTCGATGTTTCAGCACTCAAACTACTCTAGACCGTTGTCCTTTCAAATGATGTGACCCTAAATGAACAAACTGTCTTTGCCGTTCTCACTATTTTTATGTAAGATCGGACGTTTGAGAGCGCAATTGGTCTCTGCTCGGGCCCAACATTCGGATCTGGGACTTCAGGTGTTTTGTGCCTTTTGTTCTACTCCCTTATCTCCGTCGCAACTCAGACAATTCAAGGTAGACGCCAAGGCCCGTGAGTTTGATCGCTTACAGGCGGAGAACAACGAGATATTCGATCAGTTTCGCGCTCAAACCATGGAGAGCCAAAGTGCACAGGAGGCGCTTGAGCATTTAAATGGGCAACAACAAAGAGTCTGTCTATTTGGTCGCCCTGCTTGATCCTCAGCTCACGAACTCAGATGCTTAAAGAAGTTGATGGCTATATTGGAAGGAGATTAGCCTCCATGGGCCGACGTAAGGTTGTAGCCACGACCATGGAATGGATCCGTGAAGAAATCTCGAGAGCGGAACCTCCGTCACCGGTATGATCTGGCGCACTTCCGTTGTGAGGTCTTCAAACCTGGTGACAGGCGACAGATGCAGCCGATTCAACTTTTCGGCGTAGAAATAGGGAGTTGGTCACCGAGGTATGCATTTCAACGGCTCAGGGATCCGACGTCTTATTGGGATTATTTAGTTGGGCCAGCTCCTAAATCAGAATGAATCGTTATTGTCCCAGGCTCGTAATTCTTAGTGTCTTTTATCGAATGAACTGAGGCCTGGCAGATTCGCACGAGCCAAAAACATTCGTTGGTTGATGCGGTGAAAGAGAAAAGGCCCACATGCACTGTGTTCGAAGACGATCGTTCGCCAGCTCTTTTCGATCCAGCATTGTCCAACACCAAACAGGAAAACACCTCTGCGCCACAGGTTCATATCTCCTCCATGCCACATAAAACCGTCTGATCATGTCTAGTTCGGCAATGAACGTGAGGTGTCAAAGGTGCGCAGCGCTGTCCCATTGTTGGCCTTTTATGTTCAAGAGTCGATCGTTTGGCAGTATTTCAACGAAGTCGACGCCGCGGCAGTAAGGCGTCTGGAAATCTATAACCACGGGCTGCAACTGAAGCTAAACTCCGTTGGGGGAGAGATTTTACGATTTCAGAATCGACTCCAACTGGTTAATCATGATATTGAGATGTTACGCGCTCAAGCAGACTTCCTTATGCTAGAAGGAGAAGCTTTGGGGAAACGCTTCGTCTCCGATATCAACCTTCTTGGAGAGCAATTAAAAAACACACTATCCATAGACCAATAACCACTAGAAAGTTATAGATTTCAGGAAGTCGACGAATCACAAATTAAGCTGCTATGTGACATATATCAATCCTCGATACTGTCGGCGGGAAACGCGCGAAGGCTGTCAAATGGTGCGCAGCAATCAGCAAAATCTATAATAGTTCAAAAAATTAACGAAAGCGGACGACATATAGATTGGACGGACGTTGTAATACCAGTACGAATCCCGAAAGTTTTAACTTCCCAGAGATGATCACGCATGAACTCGGGGGAGGAAGCCAGCCACAACAGCAGGACGAGGAGAAGACTGCATGGGAAGACTGCATGGGCGCCGAAAGGCGGGTGAGCAAAAAGGTCCAAGCAGAAGAGACTCAATATGGAGGAGCTCCAATAATTTTAGCCCTGTAGCCCGTTTGTAGATTTGGTCCCTCACTAATAGACGCGTAAATAACCAACCAGATTTATTTCACAGAGGCGAAGAGACTGGTGGATATTCAAGTCGATATAAACTATAGAGCCAGCATATAATTCGAACGTCCATTGATTCGTTGCAAGTGCAAGGACAAAAATCGGGGGCCTGTAACTTGAATCAGAGCAAGGATGCGACAGAGAACTTGCGGAGAACAAGACAGCGGAGAAGTGTGAAGTGAACTTGACTTAATTGAGCGAGCCGTGAATTGCCGATGTTTGTATGTGTTGAAATCAAGTGCTTACAGCGTTTCCGTCTCGACCTCGCACTATGGTCCCTGCTCTAATTGCCTAGGGAGGACATGTAGTTCTCCAACACGACGTAGAAGTCGTTCCCCAAGATTTGTGGTACCGATATCCGTTGCCTGGTCCCACATCTTGCTGGTTGGACTGGGCATTTCTTAATTCACTGCCGCCGGGTTTTCTTGGATCGTGACCACTGCTGGCCAGGTGCGTGGAGTATCAGAGTCTTGAGTTGAGCTTGAACAATCCCACAGACAGACGAACGGATCGTGTGCAGACAGTCAAGTCAGACCATTGCTGTCAGTGCTCTTGACGAGGTTCTGTCTCGCCAGTCTAGACGACCCAATCGGACCACTTACCGTGCTCCTGATGAGGCCTTTTCCCCACCGGCGACCCAGAGTGTCGCTCAAGGTTGCTGCAACACGCGCTGGGTACGTTTTTATTTATTTTAAATCCAGGGACAACAGCCAATCTAATTCTTAGCTCGTCTAGGTCCAGCTGCGCCTCCCAATGCGCGAGTAGCCGTGCTCTTGACGAGCTCCTGTCTCCTGCGGCGACCGAGTGTGTGTCGGACGATATCGTCGTGACACGCGCTGGGTACGTTCAGCGTTTTTCCAAGTCTGGTGATTAGAGCTGATCCAGTCCTTAGCTTCCCAGGACCCCATGCGCCTCTACCAGCTCCACATGGTCTTCGAGCTTCGTGGTCGCGATATCTCCTCTTACTCTCTCCCCAATCTCTGGCTAGTCGTACGCTGGGCTGCACCCTCAATCTTCCGCTCAAACTTGTGACCCTCGGTCATTCGCTGTGACCCGTCTGGAGCATAGATCGCTCAGCGCAGGCCTCAATCGCTGCTCGAGCCCCAAAACCTATACCGTTGTTCTTCGCGTCCGTTCTGACTCGCGAGAGACTGCTTGAGGTCCTTTTTTTTGTGACCTCATTTGCCGTAATTTTGACCATCTTCCCATCCAGCTCCCTCAACTCTAGTCGCCGCGGCTCAGGCTCGAACGCAGTATATGACGTCGATGTTAAGCTTTTGGTGAGCCGCCGCGAGCTCCCACGCGCTTCTCGGCCTTGTGATAATTTCGACATTTTCAAGTCCACGGCGCCGGGCCGTCGATGAGACTTGACAATCACCACCGGGCTCCCCACGTCTGTTCTGGCTCGCGACAAACTGCTTGAGGTTCGTTTTTTGTGTCCTGATTTTGCCGTAAATTTTGACCATCTTCCCATCCAGCTCTATCAATTATAATCTCAGCGGCGCCGGGCTCCGGGAGGCAGCGTAAAACATCTACGTGGAGCTTTTGGTAAGTCGCTGCTAGTTTCAGCCCGCGAAAAGCCGGGCTGATGCTTGGATTTTCAGGTTCTCCCTTCCCCCTCCCCCGCATGTTTCATTTTTTTTTCCGGTTCAGCACCCACCATCCCCCCTTTCCGATGTCCCCACTGTCGTTTTCGCCGCCTGCCTTCACAATACATTCTTGGGGCAATGCGCAGACTCGCGGTCCTAGGCTAGGGTTAGGGTTAGACGTCTACCCAGGCATCGAATAAATTAGACGACGTCAGGCTGTTGGCCATGGACGGCGAGAACCGCTGTTCATTGCATGCAAATATCGAAAATTTATCCCACGGAAAGCGTTCGAACGAGAAGCCCCGTCGTCTGTATACCCGCCCAAGAAAATACATGCTTCCGCGATTCTATTCTCCTCGGTCCTTCATTTTCTTCGCCATCCTTTCCACCTCTGTCTTCGCCTCGTCCCATCCCCCAAGCCGTTCGACCCAAAATTTCTCCTTGTGGCAGACGCCGCAAGACTCGCAGTGAAACGGGATCATCCAGCCCTCTTTGGCCTTGAATAGCCGATGACAAACGCGCTCTGAATCTCAATGAGCGTGCTTCATCCTTATAGTTCAAATACTCACCCAGTTTCGTCGCATATTTGGTCGGTATCGCCCACAATAATTCTATCTCATCCTTCTAGCACTGACACTCCCACGCTGCAGTGCGACCTTCTTCCCACCTTCAGCACCACTGTACCGTCCGGGTGTTTCACTCGAAGCCCGTAAATCATCCCCGGGCCATCGCTTGGGGACGGGGGAGTATCCAAAGCAGCGTCGACATCGTCCTTGGTGTATGTGCGCATAGGGAGACTGGACTCTGTATAAGCCCCACATCCCTGGAAAAGGTAGCATAATCACTCACCTCTGTTCTAGACGATACCGGCTTGAGACAGTGCAGAGTGTAGAATCAGGCGATTGGGTACGCAATTGTATGCATTGATACGCAAGCACACACAGAGAAGGATCACCCTCGAGGTACCTCAACACCACGACCGTCGACTTCATCCCCTTCACCCGGGCGATGCGCACGCACTGGCGCGAGTACATCGGCGAGACTCTGGCGGAGCAATTTCTAGGATTATAGGGTGCCGAGGGCGGATGCGCATGCGATTGCTGTAGGTACGTGACGTCTTTTTTCCCCCCCTTTTTGCCAATGAGACTAATCGCGCGTGTAGAACGAAAAGGGCTCGATGGGCACGGCATTCCGCTGGCGACGCTCAGCAGGCATGCGCGGAGTGAAATTGGGGGCAGCAGCAGTGTAGATCTGTAGGATGAAGAGACGGAGCGGAATCTGTGCGTGCCTTTTGCCCTTCTTTCGATCATCGTAGCTGAGTTTTTTTCGTTCTCAGGGAGCTACTGGCGGTAGTGCGGAACGAGACGACATCGAATAACGAGGAACTCGGCGACACAATGTATGTGCGCTGCGCGCTAAAGGCCGATTTTATCCGCGACCATCCGTCGTACGACAAGATCTTCTCGCAGACATACCGCCGCAACTACTTCACTGGCTCACACGACCTTCAAGTTCCGCCTCTTAGACCACAATCTCTCGTTCTCCCACCCCCTCCATCGCGTCGTCAAGCGCTGTCGCTACGTCCCACGCTTCCACCGCTCCCCCATCCACCACCTCCTCTTGGCCATCCCCACCCTCCGTGCGGAATTCGAGACGATCGACCCATTTCTCGTTGTCGCCCCGAGCCCCACAGGATCCCTCACGACGAGCATCGCCCTCACGAAGGATGCAGCGCGGAAGGAGCAGGAAGAGGTGGCGAGGCGAGGTGGCGAGGCATGTACACGGACGGGTCAGGGTACGAGGGGGGGATCGGAGCAGCGGCGGTAGCGTTGAACGGGAAGGAGGAAGTGGCGTGCAGGACGAAGTACCTTGGGCCCGCCAACGAACACACGGTCTTCGAGTCCGAGGTCGCCGGCGCCATCCTGGCCCTGGATATCGTCAAGGGGACACGACTCACCAGCATCGACATCTTCACCGATTGTCAGCCCGCTATCGCCCTCGCCGCTCCCAAACCTCAGCCTCGTCAATACCTCCTCAACACCTTCCACACCCTCCATCGTCGCCTCCTCCGTGCCCGCCCCACCCTCAGGATTCGCATCCACCGGGTCCCGGTGTACGTAGGGATCGCCGGCAACGAGGCCGTCGATGCGCGCGCGAAGGAAGCTGCTCAAGGAGCGTCCTCTGCCCTCTCATCCCGCATCCGCCTGTTCGAGTCCCCCGGTGAGCAAGGCAGCTGCGCTCGCAGAAGGTGCGAAGACGTTCAACGCGCGATGGCTCGCAGAATGGACGACGTCTCCGCGCTTCCTCCGCCTCTCCCTGTACGACAACGCGAAGCCTTCCTCCACTGTCGCACGGATGTACAGCAACCTCAGCCGCCCCCAGTCCAGCGTACTCCACGCAGCTCTGCACCACCCATGTCCCCCTCAACGCCTACCTCTACCGCTTCCACCTAGGACCCTCTCCTAACTGTGCGCTCTGTCTCGTACCCGAGACGGTCCCGCACTTCCTCCTCCTGTGCCCGCAATACCGCCGCCAGCGCCATGAAGTTCCGCCTCTACTTCTACTTGATCCTCCTCCTCGTCTTTGCCCACCTTCCGATCCTAACATTCTTAGCTTGATTTCTACCTTAATGCAGGGCCGGCCTCTGGATCGTCTCCGGCGCGCTCCGCGTCCCCGGTACGGCGCCCTCTGAGCGCCCCCCGAGCGCCCTGTGAGCGCCACCCGAGCGCCCTCTGAGCGCCACCCGAGCGCCCTCTGAGCGCCCCCCCCGAGCGCCCTCTGAGCGCCCCCCCGAGCGCCCTCTGAGCGCCCCCCCGAGCGCCCTCTGAGCGCCCCCCCGAGCGCCCTCTGAGCGCACTCTGAGCGGGCGCTAGCGCGCACCCGGGTACGACGCTCAGCGCGTGCCACTTTTACCTAGGGTAAAACACAAGAAAAATGAATAGATTTCCCTTTGATTTTCCCCCATGAAAGACGATAAATTTTATACCGGGAATTATGGGAGGTAAAATGAAAGATTTTCCATCTGTTTTACCCAGACAAAGAGCTATGATATTACCACCGGAAAAACCCGGCCAAATTTTACGGCAGGAAAAACGATTGTTATTACAAGAGCAAAAAGAGCGTGAAAAACGGCATCCTTTTACCGTATGTAAAACGAGTCCTTTCTCTGAATGAAAAAGCGCAGCAAAAATCTTTCTTTGTACCCTATTTTTACTTCCCCATAAAATAACTTGTAAAACCCACTGAACCGCAGCAACTTTTTGCAAGGCCGTTTTACCCACGGTATGACAAACGGATCGCCGCAGTGAGTATGCTTATGATGGGGCTCTAGTCTACAACGGAACACTCTGCCGCCTATGTTTGACCTTGATCATCTCTGGCCATGTTTCTTGACCTTGTCCCCATGTTCATAGGTGCATTCAAAATTTACTTCCTTTCGGCCATTCAAGAGATCTTACCACCAATGGGCCGCAAGTCAATTACAACCTTGGCGGATGCTGGTCGGATTGGATATACTTCCGAGCACATTGGCATCCCAATGCTTACAACGGTGTCCGATGTATGACATCCGTTATCAAATCCGACTTGGCCTGCAGTGTGCATCAATCTCGCAAGCATAAACAGCAAATCTATCCTGGAATCTCGTTTCAGGAGATGTAATCTGATGTTGCTGAGTCGGTTACCACTTTCGCAATGATCACCCATATTCAAAATTTTCGAATGCTGTACATTAGTTCAACCCCTCCACACATTCTGGTCCTCCCGGAACCTTCCCGCTTGTTTTCCCCATGTGTTTGATTTTTGAAGACTGAGCACAGTTCACGAAGTTGCAGCTCTGGTCATGGCCCTATTTCTCATTTCATTCCAATTACAAACATAGGCTTGGTTTAGTCCAATGCCTCTCGTTACCGGGCCCTGCCGCTCGTCGGCCTTATCTACTTTATGAGATAAATATTTACGCATTCTCGGGGCCCAGTTCGAGGTGGAACTGCGCCTGATGCGACGGGTTATAGCGTGATTATAAATCCCGAACAGGGTCAGTCAGCCATATGTGCATCACTCTCTTTATAAAATTCCCGCTACCATTAGGTAAGGGTTCTTATAGGGCACCCTAACTTCAGCCACTTGCAGAGCATCACATTTTCGTCAGCCATTTTTGCGTAATCTCCCCCAAAGCGCTTGGCGGCCATGTCTTCCTGCCCCAAACATTTCAGATCACCGATCATTTTGGGATGCTGCCACGTCGCTCCCTCTTGTTCTTGACTCCCATGTCGCCCTCTGCTACCTTTTGCAATGTACCACTCTCCTCATCCGTTGATCCAAGCTCCGAATGTTCTCTCTTGTCTCTTGACTGGGTTCTATCATCTGGAGTCTCGGCTTCTCAATCTGTGGCTTCTTGACTGCTTACTCTTCCAACGACTGACTCATTGTGTTCCATGCACATGAAGCTCCGTGTACGCTCGGGTCTCCCTTATGACCTTGTTCTTGGCCGTGATGGGCTATTCTTTTGTCGACAAACTCTCCCGCATGCCTCCTTTGTTCTCTCTTCGGGTACCATTGCGCCGGGAACATTGGCAAGCAAGTATCTTATTATTCTCTATTCCGCTTAACAACTGACTATTCTAGATAAAACCCATCTCCCTGCCTTCAGTGTCAGCGGTCCGGATCCGGCCCGTGGTCTCGACAGCGCGATGACAGCGTCTGACAAGGAATCTCATCGTAAGTGTCCGCTTTATCTTCGCGCAACTCGACGTTAATCTATTACCCAGCTCCGCTGCAGCCTTGTGTTTGCAGCAAGCTTTCCTCATGTCAATGCTCATCTACCTCTATCTCTGATTGCATACCAGACCATATGACCGCACCTATTATGACTTCATTCAATATTATTCGTGATATATTACTTGGCCGTCATACTACCCGCTCCCGGGTCTCTGTATTCCATTCAGATTTGCCATCACTTAAGAGGTCCCTTGAGCTGCATGCTATACCGACTTCTGGTATGAGTTTGACACAATGTAGACGTGTTCTATTGCACCATATTGCGACTGGAGCTTGCGCAGATCATGCCGTGGATGTGTCAGTCAATCCCAGGCCAGATCGCTCAGCTTGTCGAGCTCTATGCCAGGACTTTAGTTGCGCAGCAGAAATGTCGACAGCAGTTTTGAATATTGTCCTCGATGCTGATCACAAACAGATGTCCACGGAAAGTCTTTCTCATCTAGCAGCTGCTCTCAATATATCTGTCCCTGGTGTCCGTAATCACTACATTTTGATGGCTCCTCGGCCAACTTGACCCGAGGTCGGCTGAGGTTGGCCGAGGTTGGCCGAGGGGCCTCAACCGGGTTGGTTGAACCCCTCGGCCAACCTCAACTGACCCGGTCAAGCCCCTCGGCCAACCTCGGCCAACCTCAGCCGACCTCGGTCAAGTTGGCTGAGGGGCCATCAAAATGTAGTGAATTTGCGATTCAAACTGCGTGCTGCCTTAAAAACCCATTCTGCCAATATTGCCTCCACTACCCCGGATATTAGTTCTTCTGCATCAGTCCCAGACTTCTTCAACAAACTTGAAAGCCATCGGAGGCCTGTTCTCCTCTCCATTGCTGCTTTACATCGCATTGAAGTCTCAGATAAATCCTCCATTGAATCCCTCTGCCGTCAAATTACTCAGCATATACTGTCTGGTTTTCTCAGCTGCATCCACCAATCTCCCTCCCGAATGGCCTATTATTTCCAGATTGTGCCGATGTTTCCAATGAATGGCAAGTTAATAGTATTGACCCTGATATTCAGGTGCACATTCTAAGTGCTGTTTATGGAAGTAAAATTTCCTCCAGTCCTTTGCGCCGAGTTTTGTCAAATCTTGATGTTGAGTATGACGACAACGAAAGTCTCCCACCACTACGGCGAAAGCTCAAGAATTACGGAAAGGGAAAGACACAGAACGGATACAGCGGCAGAAACATGACAAACTGGTGGAGGAAAGGAAAGACTTGAGTCAGTTCGTCAATCGTGGCCCCAACTCGTACCACGGTCTCTGAAAAATAAAATTCTCCGCCTGTTTCGCGGTGAGACTAGCTCAGAGGCTCTCTCGACGTTCACTTGTGCCGCATGTGCAGAATCTGTGCCTCTTCGTTCCCACTGCTCTGTGACAGTTGGTGATCCGAACTTTGACCTAAACGTGCTCAAGCGTCCAGATCTCATATCCGACGAATCTCTGCTACTCGATCAATATAAGTGGTTACATCCCAAGTGTGATCCTCCCCCCAAGCCGTTTGATGAAGGCCCCTTGCGGGACATTCTCGTAGATCGAGATGGCGTTTCTTTTCCAACTGATGGCAGTCCGCCTTCTCTCTCTCTGTGCAACCCATGTCATTCTGCATTGAAAAACAAAAAGTTGCCTGCATTGGCTCTGGCGAACAAGACATTTCTCGGCCCTGTTCCAAGTGAACTTAGAAATCTAACCATAATCGAGGAAGCCATGATTGCGCGGTGTCGGTCAAAGTGCTGGATTATCAAACTCAAAGAGGAGAACCAGGATCTTGAGCTTCAAAATACCCAGCGCGGTATTCACGGCCACGTTATCATCTATCCACAACAGCCATCGAAGATTGCCGATATCCTGCCGCCTGCTGTTGAAGAGATAACTGAGCCAATTTGTGTTCTGTTTGTTGGGTCATCGCGCCCAACACCAGAGTGGCTCCGAGACCATGCAAAACCACTTGCCGTCAATGCCACACGAGTCCGCAATGCACTTGAATGGTTAAAGAAACACAATCCGCTCTACGGGGATATCAAAATCAATGAAGAGTGTCTGAGGAAAATCCAGTTCTACCGTTCAACATCGAACACGTTCGAAACAGCACTGCCAGTGAGGCTGCAACTTCCCGATATGATTGCACTCCCGCTCCCCAATCTTCAACAAATCCTAATGAGTCTATCCCATTTCAAAATCTGGTCATAACCGATGTAGACTGCCATGCCTCCTCTAATGAACTCCGGGCTGCTGCCCTTCGTCATGTCAAGAAGAAAGGCGGTCGCTACGTTGAAATCCCTCACGATCATATACCCGAGAACGAATTCCGGAAGGAGAGTCTACTGTTTCCACTGATATATCCATCCCACCCTCTTTCCTTATGGAATTGGAGGACCTAATGACTCTAAACGACCTGTGCGACTGTCCTTGAAACATCACGTAAAGCATCTTCTCAATCTGGCTGACTCGAGGTTCCAAGAACACCCATCTTTTATTTTTACTGCTTTCAACATACTGCAACGTCATGAGATGCTTCTTCACACTGGGTTGAAGGTCAAGCGTTCAAATTTCGCCTCTGTCGCGTCCCAATTTGCATCTGTTTCCCCGCAGGTTGTTCAAAGAATAGCCGAACGTGTTGCAAACGGTGAATCTCCTACGCCTACGAACGAAGAAGAACACAAGCTCCTAAATTTGTTGAAACAAGTGAATGGTGTCGCTTCCTCCGTTCCAGGTTCCTCCGCCGCTCGGGTTGCAATGAGAAATGAAATTCGAGGGCTCATGATTAAGGAGGGCCTCCCGAGTTTCTATCTAACCATCAACCCAGCAGATGTTTTCAATCCGATTGTAAAGTTCCTTGCCGGACACGAAATTGATGTTGATGCTTTGCTTCCAGAAGATGTCCCTAACTATTGGGATCAGTCAGTCCTCGTCGCCAAAAATCCCGCTGTAGCTGCACGATTTTTTAATTTATACATGAAAGCGTTTATTTCAACCTTGCTTGGCTATGACCCTGACAACCAAAATCTTGAAGGCGGTATTTGGGGTTTTGTTAAAGCCTACTACGGCTGTGTTGAAGATCAAGGGCGTGGCACCTCTCCATTGTCACATGCTCGTCTGGGTCGAAGGTGGCCTGAACCCGAATGAAATTAAGAAACGCGTGCTCGGAACTGACCCATCAGATATTGATTTGGTAAACGCCTTTTGGCGTTCTTGGATGACACCATCTCTAACTTCATTCCCGATGATCCCTCTCCCAATGTCGAGGTACCTTCGGATCACCATCATCCATGTTCAGTTCGAGGCATACCAGTCCATGAGCAAGATGACCAAATTTCACCCCAGCGCCAGAAAGACCTTCGTAATGTTGTATCGCAATGTCAATATCACACTCACTCAAAACCTGTTTCAAATATTGGCGCGGACCCCCAGAACCAAAGACATGCAGATTTGACTTACATGAGGATAATGTTCGTGCCGAGAGCTGCATTGACCCCGAAACAGGGGAGATTCATTTGCGGTGTTTGAATGGTCTTGTAAATAATTTCAACTGTACAATGATTGAAGCGCTCCGTAACAATATGGACATTAAATTTATTAGGTCCGGTGCATCAGCCAAAGGTATCCTGTATTATATCACCGACTACATTACAAAGTCGCAGTTGAAGACTCACGTTGCTTTTTCTATGCTCGAGCTTGCAGTCAAGAAATTGGGAGAATTCAACCAGGCCTGATGAGGACGACACGACCACCCGCGCGAAAAAACTGCTTCAAAAATGTGCCTACGCAATGTTATCTCAGCAGGAGCTCTCTGCGCAGCAAGTTGCATCGTACTTGCTAGATTTCGAAGACCATTTCACAAATCATTCTTTCCGGAAGTTCTACTGGACATCTTTTGAGAACTATTAACAGAGGACCCTAGCCCGGAATGTTATGTCTCAAAAAGAGCCTTGAATTCAACAGCATTGTAATTGTTGCAGTCTTGTCTGACACGCCATTCAGGTTTATCATATCCTCGTGGACAAGCTCCGAGTCCTTGACCGCGGTGATGGTGAACCATTCGTCGCAGCGATCCCGACCGTTCCCACCGTCGGAGATCGTAAGTTTTCTCCAGTCACGCCAACTAAGAGGGCACGCGATGACGCGGCAGATGCGGCCTTTGATAGTTTTGGATCTGGGGCATCTCCAAGCCCATCGAAGCAAGGGAAGCGAGGCGGCCGTACTTAATTGCCTTTAATTGGCTCAATTGCTGAATACGCTCCACTCTCCCTCTTTTACAAATTTCGTACATCATCCAACATATACCAGTCCTTCCTTACATGAAAGTAGTTTATTCTCGCTTTAATGCAACACCTATTTAATGTTCCAATCGGTTTACAGCTAACGTCGGAACCGAAGGTGCGAACGAAAAATTTCCGTTTTGGGAACTTTTTCATCGCGCCGACCGATTCCCTCATATCTCCCTGAGTTTTGGCCAGATTACCTCGAAACATATACCATTCTTTCAGAATAATTCGTGCGCAATTAGTGATGTAAAGGAAAACACGAAAATGCATTTCATTTCTCCATTTGGCACTGGGGCCTCAGTTTCTGTTCAACACCTCCTCACAGGGTGGGCACTTGTTCAAACACATTAAGTTTTTGGGAGGGAAAGCTTACATGAAATATGGAGAGGGTAATGTCGCCAGAATCATGATCTTCTCCTCCATTGAGACACTATTGGCTCGGAAGTAATTTTTTGATCAAAATTGTTCAACTCCCTGTAACTTCCTCAATATGGAACCAAATTCAACCCTAAATCTATGCAAGACGTCAAATTTGATGTCTACTTTAGCCTAGACTCTTAAATGGCTCAAAAACATGCATAGAAAGACTATATCCAAATCTGAGCTGTTGGATGTACCACCTTCAAGAAAGCCAGCACAAGGATAACTAGGACAATTCAAGCATACAGCCTGAAGGATACGTTAAATGTGATGTCCTGTATAGTTTTAGGTTTGACTTTGGTTTCATATTGAAGAGGTTGCGGTGAGTTGAACAATTTTTGATCAAAAGATTACTTCCGAGCCAATAGTGTCTCAATGGAGAAGAAAATCGTAATTCTGGCGACATCACCCACTTCATATTGCATGTAAGCTTTCCCTCCCAAAAATTTAATGTGTTTGAGCAAATGCCCACCCTACGAGGAGGTATTCAACAGAAACAGCACCTCAGGTGCCAAATGGAAAGATAAAATACATTTTTGTGATTTCCTTTACATCACTAATTGCGCATGAATTATTCTGAAAGAATGGTATATGTTTAGAGGTAATCTGACCAAAACTCAGGGTGATATGAGGGAATTGGTCGGCGTGACGAAAAAGTTCCCAAAACGGAAATTTTTCGTTCGCGCCTTCGGTTCCGACATTAGCTGTAAACGCGTGCAAGTATACGATGAGTCTGGAGGACAGATAGTAATGGTAGCGGGCTTTGCCGCTTGCCGGCCCTACCTGCTTTATTAAGCCTCTCTGTCTGTCCGAAGCCGTATCTCCATTTGTAAACCTCTCTCACACATCTGCGGTCAGCTGACAGGCATCGCTTATTTATAAAGTGGGAGCCGGCGCGAGGCACCGGCGAGTGCTTGAAGCTTGGATGGGTCGAAATACATGCGTGCCTGGAATGCCTCAAACGGGCAACAAGTGCTCCTGCTCCCGGCGCACTGCGAGTCAGGTCAACGAACCTTAAAGTCAAAGGAAATTCGTACCGGATAAGTGCTTACCTCTTTAGGATATCCCGAGGTGCGAACACTCGCGTCAATGTCTTGGTAGGATGTGGGACTTCTGCTCGAGGGTAGCCGTAGCGGTGAGGGAATTACACGAGAGGAAAAGGTCGGCAGACTAAACCAACGGAATGTATACAGTAATTTGCGAAGAGACCACCGATACGCAGACGCCTCTGAGCAGGTTGGATGATTGACGGCCTTGTTGAGGAAGGTGGGCACTGGTTGAGCATTTCAAGTTTTTCGGTGAAAAAATTGGTGAAAAATGTCCATTTTTTTTCGCCCATTTTTCACTGAAAAAGTGGGTGAAAAATTCAAAACTTTTTCAGCACTTTTTTGAGTGAGAATTGAAGTGAAAAATTTGAAACAAAATTCATGACTTTTTCAGCGAGATTAACAGCAATAATTCATGTAAGTTTTAGGCTGAAAATGAGGGTGAAAAATTTTAAACCTTTTTCACCACCATTTTCACTGGAAAAAAGACAGTAAAAAGTGTGAATATTCTGGAGTAAAAATGGTATAAAATTGATAATTGTTTTCACACATTTTCCACAATTTTTTAATTGGCCGTTTTTCACTGAAAAATGAGGTGAAAAAGTTACAATGTTTTTCACTACATTTTCCGGTGTAAATTCAAGGGAAAACATTAAAATATTTTGCAGGCATTTAATTGCTTGAGTATTTCAAGTCGTCTGGTGGAAATATTGGTGAAAAAGTTACAATGTTTTTCACCACTTTTTCGAGTCAGAATCCAAGTGAAAAATTTGAAACAAAATTCATGACTTTTTCGGCAAGATTAATACCAATATTTCATGCAGGTTTTGGGCAGAAAATGATGGTGAAAAATGTAAAACCTTTTTCATCACCATTTTCACTTGGAACAAGAGTGTAAAAAGTGTGAATAATCCGGTGGAAAAAATGGTATAAAATTGATAACTGTTTTCACACATTTTCCACATTTTTTTATTGGCTGTTTTTCACCGGAAAAGAGAATGAAAAACTTGTGTTGTTTTTTACCACATTTTTCAGTGTAAATTCAAGTGAAAACATTAAAATATTTTCCAGGCATTTTCCGCTGGGAATTGTAGTGGAAAATGTGAAATGCAGCTGAGGCTGTCGTTGGATGGATTTTTGATTTGAGGGTCACAATAGATGCGCATGGATCATGGGCATCCATATGAAGACAAAAATCACCCTTGCCACTCACTGCGGGGCTATGGTTCGAAAATCCGAGTTCCAGGCAGAAATAGGCATGCAAACAGGTGTTTAAATTCTGCTGAGGCCATCCATAGATGGATTTTCGATTTGAGCGTCACAATAGATGCGTATGGATCATAGGCATCCAAATGAGGACACAAACCATCCTTGCCACTCACTGCGGGACTATGGTTTGAAAATCCGGACTCAAAATAGCCTGAAATGGCTGTTGCTACTAGTATTTAAATTTCACTGAGGCCATCCATAGATGGATTTTCGATTTGAGGATCACAATAGATACGTAGGGATCATAGGCATCCAAGTTATGACAAAAACCATCCTTGCCACTCACTGCGGGGCCATGGTTCGAAAATCCGGACTGAAAATAGCCTGAAATGGCTGTTTCTACTGGTATTTAAATTCTGCTGAGGCCGTTTTTGGATGGATTTTCAATTTGAGGGTCACAATAGATGTGGATAGATCCTAGACATCCAAATGAGGACAAAAACCTTTCTTGCCACTCACTGCGGGGCCATGGTTCAAAAATCCGGACTGCAAATAGCCAAAAATGGCTGTTGCTACCAGTATTTAAATTCGGATTTTCAGACCATAGCCCCACAGGGAGTGGCAAGGATGGTTTTTTTCCTCATTTGGCTGTCTATGATCCATGCGCATCTAATGTGACCCTCAAACCGAAAATCCATCCATGGATGGCCTCAGCAGAATTTAAATACCTGTTTGCATGCCTATTTCTAACTGGAATTCGGATTTTCGAACCATAGCCCCGCAGTGAGGAGCAAGGAAGGTTTTTGTCCTCTTCTGGATGTCTATGATCCATACACATCTATTGTGACCCTCAGATCGAAAATCCATCTATGGATGGCCTCAGCAAAATTTAAATACTAGTAGCAACAGCCATTTCAGGCTATTTTCAGTCCGAAATTTCGACCCATAGTCCCGCAGTGAGTGGCAAGGAAGGTTTGTGTCCTCATTTGGATGTCTATGATTCGTACGCATCTATTGTGACCCTCAAATCGAAAATCCATCCAACAACGGCCTCAGCAGAATTTAAATACCTGTTTGTATGCCTATTTCTGACTGGAATTCGCATTTTCGAACCATAGCCCCGCAGTGAGTGGCAAGGATGGTTTTTGTCATAATTTGGATGCCTATGATCCATACACATCTAATGTGACCCTCAAATCAAAAATCCATCCATGGATGGCCTCAGCAGAATTCAAATACCTGTTTGTATGCCTATTTCTGACTGGAATTCAGATTTTCGAACCATAGCCCCGCAGTGAGTGGCAAGGGTGATTTTTGTCTTCATTTGGATGCCCATGATCCATGCGCATGTATTGTGACCTCAAATTGAAAATCCATCCAAAAACGGCCTCAGCGGAATTGAAATACCAGTAGAAACAGCCATTTTAGGCTATTTTCAGTCCGGATTTTCGAACCATGGCCCCACAGTGAGTGGCAAGGATGGTTTTTGTCCTCATTTTGATGTCTATGATACATACACATCTATTGTGACCCTCAAATCGAAAATCCATCCAACAACGGCCTCAGCGGAATTTAAATACCAGTAGAAACAGCCATTTTAAGCTATTTTCAGTCCGGATTTTCGAACCATGGCCCCGCAGTGAGTGGCAAGGATGGTTTGTGTCCTCATTTGGATGCCTATGATCCATACACATCTAATGTGACCCTCAAATCGAAAATCCATTCATGGATTGCCTCAGCAGAATTCAAATACCTGTTTGTATGCCTATTTGTCACGATTAGATCACAACAATCTTATCGTTCCAACGCCTATCCAACAAGACCCCGATCAGTGATGATGAAATGATGACAGGATCATGATGGAAACACAAGTTGATGAAGACAATACGGACACAGCATTGGAACATTGAACAATACACAGGTTATGACAGATGATTGACAGACGTAGTTGATACACACAGCTACAGACTATTGTACATATTTATATCTCGTAGTTCACACGACTCGTTAAACAGTATAAGTAGAGTAGTAAATTCGTTGTAACTCTTTAGTCTTTTATTCTAAAACCTTCTTGGCTATATTCTCACTCCCCAATCCCTGCTCTTCTTACCGAGCAGTGGACGAGAGGCCTTAAGCGTGACATAATAAAAGACTACCCTTCATACCCTCGTACCGCCATCCTACCCCGACCTCCTTTCCCTTTCTCCCCTCCCCTTCCACTTCGCGCACTTCTTGCGTGTCTCTTACCCTTCTACTTGGATCAAACCTGCAGACCCATTTCCTCATTCCCCACCCGCCGACCCTCTACTCGTCCACACCGAGTATAAATAATTGCAGCGACAATCCTGAGCGGGCCGTTCGCACAGACCAGACGCTAGGCCACGGGAAACGTTGAGTCCGTCCCAAGCCATATAGCAGTCGCAAGGAGCACTAGCCAGATCTTCGGAGAGGGCTATCTCGCTATCACAGGGGGTGTCGTAGAAGACCCTGGATAGTTCTGTCAGCAAAAGCCACGCCTTGATTCCACCCCCGCTTAGTGCGGTCGTACCATCGTGTCCTTCCGGCACCCCCCTACACCCATCCTAGGACCCACACTTCACTCTGGGCCTACCGATCAAATCACACCATTCAGACGATCTGATTCATACCCATCCCGCCCTCTCCACCATCCCCATTACCTCTTCACCCCACACTAATGGCCGGATCAAAGGTCATTCTCGCCACCACCCCCCCATTCTTCAATGGAGACAAGGCAAGTGGAATAATTTCCAAGATGCCCTTGCCACCTACGTGCGCCTATGATAGACCTGGACACGACAAGAAAAAGGTGTTCTTCACGATTTCGTTCCTCCGAAAGAGGATGGATCAGATTGCTTGGCCACAGACTGGGTCAAGAACTGGAAGAAGAGAACCTTCCAGAATGGGGCCTTCCTCCACATACACTATCTGCTGCTCCTTGGAGAGCTGGAGGTGGCTTTGAGGACAGAACCGTGCCAGGTGCGCACTTACGCCTCACAACTACAAGGCAGGGAAAGAAGGGACTTGTGGAGTTCCTTCAGGAATTTGAGCTTCATGCAGAGCTCGCAGGATACTCGCCGAGCAGTACCACTACCAATACAACGCGTTCCTGGTGGAACTGCTCGAAGATCTCGTTAACAGCGAGATAATCTCCCAGGTGTACATGGGCGGGACGCAAGTCCCAAATACGTACAAGGATTTCAAAGATCGTCTTATGACAATCAGTGGAAACCTGGAGCGGGAGAAGCTGCGCCAAGTGCGCAGGGGGAACACCGGCCCGAATAGGCCACCCCACCATAAGTCCGGCCCACCTGCTGGCAACTACCAGGGAGACACACCCCACCTCCAGAAAAAGCTGGGGATTGGGGAGGTGCGCCGATGGACGTAGACAGGGCCAGGCAGAATGCCCGCCCATTCACATGTTATAACTGTGGCAAGGAGGGCCACATGAGAGGGAGTGCCCAGAGCCTCCCAAGAAAAAATTCAATATCCGGTCGATCAGACGGAGGACTATTCGCAGACGACCTGCAGGCTCTCGCAGCCATACTGCGGAGAAGGGTTTTTAAAGGGGCCCCCGCTTATGGCCAAAGCGGCGCCCCCGGATACGAAGTACGGACGCTTCACAGACTTAAGTAATGTAGATACCACGGACACAGTAGTCGATGACATTTATACAGAAGAAAATACTAGTTTACGGAAGAGTATACACGATTTTCTAGTAGCTAGTGTAGAAAATAACAAAAAAATACGTATCTTGGAGAATCAGAATCGGAAAAATAACTTAAAAAACAAAAAGAAGGATGCGGAGGAGAAGCGATGGAGCGCGTACAAAAAGGCCCCTGGAACCCAAACCAGTGAGAAAAATAGCGAGACAAAAAAGGGCGGCGATGCCGCGGAGGCTCAATCCTTGAAAAAGGAGGAAGCGCCTAAATGGAAAGCAACTCGGGTGCCATTCGGCTTAAAGAAAATGGAAGCCGCAAAATGGCTGGCCCGACGAGCAATGGGTGTGTCAGAGGATAAGCTCACGAAGGAGCTTAAGGAATACCAAAGGCAGAGGAAGCATCACGAGATGCTCGTTCCCGTCACGTTAACTGCGTTGAACAATGGGAAGACACGCGCAGTCAAAGCTCTTCTTGATAATGGATGCACCACCACGTGTATCGATCGAGATTACGCCAAGGCTGAAGGCTTCGAGCTCCAGGAGCTTGATGCGCACATTGTCGCCCGAAACGCAGACGGAACGGAGAACGCTCGGGGCAAGATCACTCATTACATTGAAATGATCATGACCATCGGATCCCACTCGGAGCGGCAACGCTTCCTGGTCACCGGGCTCGGAAAGGCCCGGGTGTTCATTGGGTACGACTGGTTGTTCAAACACAACCCCGAGATCGACTGGAGGGACCAGAAAATAACTTTCAGTCGCTGCCCGCCCGAATGCAACATGAAGGGCACGGAATTCCGGACCGGAGTGCAAGGAGAAAGAAGTGATCGAGGAAGGCGAGTCTATCCTATTGGTGGACTTTGCAGAAGCGATCGATCTGCGTCTAAAAGAGACATCAGCGCAGAAGATGGCGGAGGAAGCGAACCGTGGGAAGGAGAAGATGACGGAAGAGAAGATCCCGGAGCAGTATCACGAGTTCGTGAAAGTATTCGCCAAAGAATCTTTCGACTGTTACCCGAGAAACGCCCGTGGGATCATGCAATCGAGCTTAAGCCAGGATCAAAGGCTGTAGATTGCAAGATCTATCCGTTGTCAGTGACAGAGCAGGGGAAGTTGAACGAGTTCTTGGAGGAGAACTTGAAGAGTGGGAGGATCCGCCCGTCGAAATCCCCGATGGCATCGGCATTCTTCTTTATCAAGAAGAAAGATGGTAGCCTGCGACCAGTGCAGGATTATCGGAAGCTCAATGAGATGACAATTAAAAACCGTTATCCACTTCCGCTAATTTCGGAGCTAGTAAACAAACTCCGGAGTGCTAAGATATTCACGAAGTTGGACATCCGGTGGGGGTACAACAACGTGCGGATCAAGGAGGGAGATGAGTGGAAGGCGGCATTCCGGACCAACAGAGGGCTGTTCGAGCCGCTCGTAATGTTCTTTGGACTTACGAACTCACCGGCGACTTTCCAAACTATGATGAATGATATCCTTCGAGATCTAATCAACGAAGGACACGTCATTGTTTATTTGGATGATATCCTCATTTTCACGGAAAACATGGAGGAACATCGGGAGATTGTAAAGCGAGTATTGAAAACACTCCAGGAAAATAAACTCTTTCTCAAACCTGAGAAGTGCGAGTTCGAACGCACAGAGATAGAGTACCTGGGAGTGATCATCTCGCACAACTCGATGAAGATGGACCCTGTGAAGATCGCCGGAATTATGGAGTGGCCCGAACCAAAGAACCTGAAGCAAACACAGGCGTTCTTAGGGTTCGTAAACTTCTACCGGAGATTTGTCCGAGGATATAGCGAGGTTGCGAAGCCGCTCACGAAGTTGACCGGGAAGATGGGCTGGAGTTGGGGAGCGGAGCAGAAGGAGGCGTTCCAGAAGCTAAAAAACAGAATAGCCGAGGACGTAGTACTAGCGCTCCCCACAGATGAAGGGAAATTCCGGCTTGAAGCCGATGCCTCTGATGGAGCTACAGGAGCAGTGCTGGAGCAAGAACAGGAGGGCGAATGGCGCCCTGTAGCGTTCCAATCACATGGATTGAATGACACCGAGCGGAATTACGAGATCTATGACAAAGAGATGCTCGCGATAATGCTCGCCCTGGACGAATACCGGCAGCTGCTTATGGGAGCAAGACAGACGTTCGAGATCTGGACAGACCATCAGAATCTCGAATATTTTAAGAAGCCCCAGAAGCTAAATCGGAGACAGGCACGATGGATAACAGAATTATCCGAATATGATTTCTCGCTCAAACATCGACCCGGGGCGTTAAATCAGAAGGCAGATCTCTTATCTCGGAGATCGGATCACAATCAGGGAAAGGACGACAATAAAGATGTCGTACTTCTGAAGCCCGAGTATTTCCGAGCACAGGACATAGTGCTCACGGGACCGGAAGACGAAGTACTTGATGAGATCAAGAAGGAGAAGAAGGTCGATAAGAGCGTTAAGCTGGCGCTCGAGAAAAAGCTACCAGCCTGGGAAAAGAAGGACGATATTATATTTTACAACGGCTTAATTTATGTTCCTCGCAATGAGGAACTTCGCGATAAAATTATTGGATTACATCACGACCCGCCCCTGCTCGGCCATCCTGGAGAGAACCGCACGCAGGAGATGATAGAACGTAATTATTGGTGGCCGCGATTGGGAAACCAAGTCGCGAAGTATATAAAGGCGTGCGAGGGCTGCCAAAGGACACGGGTGCACAGGTACAAGCAGGGAAAGCTTAACCCGCACAAGATCGCAGAGGGGCCCTGGCAGATTGTATCTATGGATTTGATTGGGCCGTTGCCGGTTAGCAATGGCTTTAACGCTATTCAAGTCTGGGCGGACACGTTCTCGAAGATGATCCATGCGGAACCAACGAACATGGAGATCACAAGCGAGGGAGTGGCCCGGTTGACCCGAGACCGAGTGATTAGATATCACGGAGTCCCCAGGAAAATGATCTCGGATCGGGATCCGAGATATGTTTCGGGATTCATGAGGGAGTTAAATCGGCTGCTCGGCACGGAGATGAACCCAAGCACCGCTTTCCACCCGATCACAGACGGCCAGACCGAACGGATGAATCAGGAGATTGAAAAATATCTCCGCATTTATGTAAACTACCGGCAGTCAGACTGGGCCGAATGGCTGGCTTTAGCCGAGTTTGCCCACAACGACAAAGCTAGCTCGTCAACGAGCATGTCGCCGTTCTTTGTGAACACCGGGTTCCACCCCTGGAAGGGGATAGAAAATGCAGTCGAGTCGCGCAACGAGGCCGCGAACGACTTTGCTGAAAAAATGAAAAAGATCCGTGATGAAGCGGCAGCTGCGCTGGAAAAAACTCAGAAAACCATGAAAAAATATTATGACGCGCGTAGACGAGACGTGCCGGAGTTCAAAGTGGGTGATAAGGTGTGGCTCGAGGGAACAAATGTAGTCACGGACCGTCCCACGAAGAAGTTCGATGATTTAAGGCTAGGGCCTTACGAAATCCTGGAGAAGGTCGGGGCATCGGCCTACAAATTAAGATTGCCGGAGACGGACCTGTCACATCCGGTCTTCAATGAGGCACTCTTAACGCCGTATGTGGAACCACCGGAGGAGAGAAGAGAGGAGCGGCCGGCACCGCAGATTGTTTCCGGAAACGAGGAGTACGAGGTGGAGGAGATCCTGAAGCACAGGAAGCGTGGACGAGGTTATCAGTACCTCGTCAAGTGGAAAAATTACCCGCTGAATGAACGGACGTGGGAACCACGGAGGCATTTAACGAATGCGAAAAAGCTCTTGGACAGATATAATGTCGAGCACAATATCGTAATTCGGGCTTTGCCGGTCCTGCCGAAGGGACATTGGGATTATTTAATCAAAAGATACAAGGCGAAGGAGGAGTCCTTAGAATACTCGACGAAGAAATTATTTATCCCGGAAACCGGAACATTTCTCACAGTCGACGGGGACGTCGACCCTAGAGGGGGGGTAATGTCACGATTAGATCACAACAATCTTATCGTTCCAACGCCTATCCAACAAGACCCCGATCAGTGATGATGAAATGATGACAGGATCATGATGGAAACACAAGTTGATGAAGACAATACGGACACAGCATTGGAACATTGAACAATACACAGGTTATGACAGATGATTGACAGACGTAGTTGATACACACAGCTACAGACTATTGTACATATTTATATCTCGTAGTTCACACGACTCGTTAAACAGTATAAGTAGAGTAGTAAATTCGTTGTAACTCTTTAGTCTTTTATTCTAAAACCTTCTTGGCTATATTCTCACTCCCCAATCCCTGCTCTTCTTACCGAGCAGTGGACGAGAGGCCTTAAGCGTGACACTATTTCTGACTGGAATTCAGATTTTCGAACCATAGCCCTGCAGTGAGTGGCAAGGGTGATTTTTGTCTTCATATGGATGCCCATGATCCATGCGCATCTATTGTGACCCTCAAATCAAAAATCCATCCAACGACAGCCTCAGCTGCATTTCACATTTTCCACTACAATTCCCAGCAGAAAATGCCTGGAAAATATTTTAATGTTTTCATTTGAATTTACACTGAAAAATGTAAAAAACAACACAAGTTTTTCATTATCTTTTCCGGTGAAAAACAGCCAATAAAAAAATGTGGAAAATGTGTGAAAACAGTTATCAATTTTATACCATTTTTTCCACCGGATTATTCACACTTTTTACACTCTTGTTCCAAGTGAAAATGGTGATGAAAAAGGTTTTACATTTTTCACCATCATTTTCTGCCCAAAACCTGCATGAAATATTGGTATTAATCTTGCCGAAAAAGTCATGAATTTTGTTTCAAATTTTTCACTTGGATTCTGACTCGAAAAAGTGGTGAAAAACATTGTAACTTTTTCACCAATATTTCCACCAGACGACTTGAAATACTCAAGCAATTAAATGCCTGCAAAATATTTTAATGTTTTCCCTTGAATTTACACCGGAAAATGTAGTGAAAAACATTGTAACTTTTTCACCTCATTTTTCAGTGAAAAACGGCCAATTAAAAAATTGTGGAAAATGTGTGAAAACAATTATCAATTTTATACCATTTTTACTCCAGAATATTCACACTTTTTACTGTCTTTTTTCCAGTGAAAATGGTGGTGAAAAAGGTTTAAAATTTTTCACCCTCATTTTCAGCCTAAAACTTACATGAATTATTGCTGTTAATCTCGCTGAAAAAGTCATGAATTTTGTTTCAAATTTTTCACTTCAATTCTCACTCAAAAAAGTGCTGAAAAAGTTTTGAATTTTTCACCCACTTTTTCAGTGAAAAATGGGTGAAAAAAAATGGACATTTTCACCAATTTTTTTACCGAAAAACTTGAAATGCTCAACCAGTGGGGGCGAAATCGATGCCGAGCAAAGTCTGTGAATGAAAGGTATGTCGAGCTCGATCTGCTGTAGGAATAAGTGACATATAATAACTTATTTCGCTGTTTTCACCTTGGTTTTTGCCTCTTTGGGGCAAACCTGAGCCTATGGCTCTCCCCAAAAGTCCTTGGGTCTACTCCTTTGGAGGCACATGGTATGCATGCTCTTGCAAAGGGAAAGCCGTATGACAGCTTTCGGTG
>JARJLF010002277.1:0-44333 GCA_029378395.1 Mycena leptocephala
ACAAATCCAAACCAATACTCTCCCCTCAAGGGGCGTCCTGAAGATGTCTGTCAGAAGAATCTCGGCGGGCGCCCTCCGTCTAGCTGTGCGACTAAAAACCACACGACTTTTTCATTGACTCGAGATTGATGAGAACGCTCTCGACGGGTCGGACCATCTAAATCCCTGCTATCCTACATCAACGCCGCCCAGACAGCTGTGTGGGTCCCTCTACGGCTAGACCAATCCAGGTCCGGAACCCTCTGATCGAAGGACAAAGAATCTTAAAGAGCTCGTTACAATTTTGTTCTAGTACTACACATATCAAACTATAGGCACAAGCATCATAATTCTCGCACCGCCGCACTGTACATTCTCGATGATTCCATTGACCCAAGCACTACCCTTTCAGAATCGATCCCAAGTTCACGATTTAGAGGCTAAATATCGGGCGTCCAATTTGATGCGCTATACTTGAAATCGGTTTGCTGCGTTTTGAAGTGCTCGACGATGATTCGACTTCCAACGCCATAAACAAGGAATGGTAGAATGACATCGCTGCCTGGGTTGACGTCGATTCGCGCATCCAAAATCCCATTCTTCTGTTTGGCAGGCGGGAGGTGGGCGTCTGCTATGCCCTTGCCAGACGCGATCGCTCGAACATACGAACGGACTTGTGCTCTACCATCCTTAGAACTTCTTCGACGGTCGTTTCCTCATAGTGTTTGGCGTCGCTGTCCCAATACTTATACTCCAGGGCTTTTAGTTTTTCAAGCGAGAGTGTGCGAATTGACTTATTCTGGGCTTTCAGTCTCTTCGTTAGCTCTGGCGACCAAACAGGCTTTTCCCCTCCATCTTTTGCATGGATAAACCCAAGGAGATTGAAGTACTTGAACTCCAAGAGCATGAAAATCCGTGGCCCTAGTTCTTTGAAATCACAGCCGACAGAATCCGGGTAGCCGTGACGCCCCTGGCCGGCTTTGGGTCGTGTGAGAGCGGTAGACTCGTCTTTCGCATCTCCAGACCCCGAATTCCCAGCCTTGGCGGCCGTTGAAGTCTTAGGCTTCGCGAGCGAAGGCTTCGACTTTGGGCCGCGTTAGATTTATTGTGGGCCTGTGGCTTTGAGCCCGTGGCTGAACTTTTTTATCGTCTTTTGGCAAGTCCTTGTTCGTAAGAAGGCTGAGCTGAGCGAAATAATTCGTCATCTTTCTCGTGCTTAATGTGCGTGTCGAACATGGCTTGGAATACGGCTTCGTTTGTGCTGGCTAGCGACTGGACCGGACAATGGTCGAGAAGATTCGAAATGGCATTCGCCAAGGGCTCGTATCGTCCGGCTAACAAATTTCGTAGCTCGGTCTCTAGGGGCGTGTCCGGTTTCGAGACCGGAAAATCCTGGAAGAGCTATTGGGCTATGTCAAAACACGGATATGCGAAGTGGGACACCAAGACATACCTGATCTCGGATGATGGGATTCCCTGTAACTTGCAGAGACCATCGATGATCGCTCTCGAGGCGGCTGAATTCAAGAGCACCCAAGTGGTAAAGAACCCACCACGCAACTTCTTTATCTTTAAAAAAGTTGGAAAGATCTGGTGATTCGGTCCTAACGTCGATATACAGCTGACTGTCCGACCGCCCGAGATATAAAACTAAGTCTTGTTGATGCTGGGATCACGGACTGTAATAGCGGAGAGCCTGTGGGACGTGCGTGGTTATTATATTGGTCGAAGATGGTCGCCAGGTGATGGAGACGAGGTTGAAATTAAGCAATTCTTGGCGGACCCCACTAACGTTGTGCGGAAAGCGTGTTTCTGTCAGTCCGGACATCACAGCACGATCCATTCCCCGGCCGTCCGCAGAAACGGCAGTAAATAAGCCCTGCATTTCCTCGTCAGTCATGCCAAAGGCAGTCTGAACTGCGTGTGGCTCGGAACATATTTCAAGTTAAGGTCATTTCCGAACGGAAGTTGTCCCATGACGAGCAACTTCGAGTTGGGAGCCACAACGAAAATATCCAAAAGTTTTCGGAGAATGTTGGTAACGTATTGTAGATAACGTGGCTCGCAAGACTTCTTGTCCAAGACGGTCAAGACATTGACAAGGCGGCGTCAAAGTTGTCTATCCCAATGAAGAGAAGCTTCTTTTTAATGTAGCTCGACTCTTTGCTTTGTGTCAGATGGGCTCCACTACGGACGACAAAAAAGACTCACAATAACTTCGCGGAGCATCCGAGCAGGACCGTTGAGTTAAAGACTGGGTGGCATCCTGAATACCCAGCACCTTGTCGTATTTCTTCGCAAAATTGCGAAGCGTCGTGACCACATAGTCATGGAAACTTTTATCCAAAGTAGAATTTTTCACGGCCGCCTCCATATCCTTCAGCCGGAAGTTTAACATGAGACAAAGGTGCTCTTTTCGACCGTAGGTTTCGGAGGGGGTCTGTGTCAACATCTCGCCGATTTCCAGCTTCAGAAAGGCGGTCTGTATGACTTTTGGGCACAGAATATCATACCAAAGAGAAAGCATCCAAAGTATTGCGGTTTTACCGGTCCCCGAAGGTAGCCAGATTCCGTATTTGGCAGGCTTGCCTAGGAGGAGGTCGTGCAACACAGCTATATACCGTGTTTTGTCGATGAAGGCCGTTCCGCCAGTCCTAAGCCATTCGGGGAAGGGGACGCGGGGCTTCGTTAAGATTATCGGAGACTTAGCAGAATCCGGTGCTGTCACATATACTGGACAAGCGCGACTGCGGTCATGAACTTTCTGACGCTTGTCAACTTGAAGATCAGACTGTTGAATTTCAGACATATCTCCGGAGAGAGGTCTCGATCGCTTTTGGGGAGAACGATTCGCTGGGACGTGGGGGCGAATGTCGACTGAGTGGTTCATCGGTCAGGAATTATCCTCCATGCAAAGGTGAACAAAACTCACCATTGAAGGTAGCGTCAACAACGACTCTCTTCCCTTTCCCTTCCAGATCGTAGGACGAAAGGAGTTCGATAGGTTCCATGTATAAGATCCCCCTTCTCACACTATGCTCTGGTGGGTACAAACGACCGCTCTCTCGTAGTCCGACGACATCGATCGAATCCCAGCTTTCTCCGCAGTCAATTAGCCACAACCCTGTGACGATAATGAGTCCGGGGCACTGGGTACACGTCCCAGATTTATAGAGCCCCCGATGTTGTTCTTGAATCGCACTCCAGAGATCCAATACCCTCGTGCTAGACGATATCGCCCCGATCTCAACTTGAAGCGGTTTGTGAGCGTCGAACTGTCCGCGATGTCCAAAATCCCGAAGGTAATAATACAGAAATTCAATTTCTGAAGTTTTCGTAGACATGAGGGGTGGCAAGGTGACCGTTGTGGTCTAAGTATAACAAAGACACAATGAACAATGAACAAGGAAAGCGCGCCCACTGTGACGAGTGGCACGCCTCGTCACATCTCGTGAGTGTGTGACATTGTCACAACACCTTTTGCTCTCCACCATGGTCGACGAGATCCGTGTTCTATGTGCTCTCACCGATCACGAGCAAGTCCTGGGAGACGATAGAATTTAGACAAGGTGCTTACCGTGGGTACCAGTTTCTCGAAGACCTACAGAAATCGCACGACACACGGTGTGGCTGCGATACTCGCATCCAGAGAGTGTACAAGGTCGAACGCGAGCTCCCGCCCGAGTGGGATGATGAACCCGAAGAGATTTTGGAAACCCACACTTCCCTGATCGGCGAATCAGACTCCATGCTTGAGCACTTTCCACGGCAACCTTACAAAATAATGCTTAACATTTTGTGCGATGCTGGTGCGCCGTCTTACTACATACGCTGTTTATTTCTGACGTATGATGTAGCGCCTCCACTGTCGCCAATCTCGAGTGGTTCGACAAGTTCCACAGGCTCGAAGCGCACGCGGCGATCTTGGCCAGACGATCAAGTAGCGACAGTGGCACTGAGCAGAAGCGAGCCAAGACCCGCTCTCTCTCCCCCCTCTCTCTCAATTCGGCCCCCAGAAAATACTCCCTTGACGGATCCATTGTGAGATTCCTAATCCGCCGGCTTCCTCCGATGATCTAATCCACTTCAGAATCACCTCCAGCTGCCTTACGCCGGCTTTGACTTTCCAGACTCCCTTGCGCATCTCAATATCGCATTCGTTGACAAGACCCGATATATCCTCCAATTACCGGACAGATTTCAACGCGTGCTGTTACGACCACCACAATTCGGCAAGACCGCGCTGCTTTCCACCCTCGCTCACTACTACGACATTCACGAGGCTGAAACTTTCACGAAGGATTTCGGTTCTCTTGCGGTAGTTGCTAAGAACCCGGTCAGCGTACCTCAGCCCAACCAACATCTCTGTCTCTTGTTCAACTTTTCGCAAGTGCTTACGGCCTCGGCCATTGATGAGTTCGCTACGAATCTCACAGACGAGATATTTGTGGTTCTAGAAGAATTCATCTGGAAATATGCAGGAGAGCTGCATATTTCAGACCCCAGTGATTATCTTCGAAACATTTCTGAGGACGACCTGCTAGTTAAAGTAATTGTAAGTGCTCTTCTCGTCTTTCCCTCCGGTGCTGAGCCCTGCGATAGAATTTGGCCCGGACCTACGATCACACGATTTTCGTTGGTATCGACGATTATGACGCCCCGATTCGCAAAATCTTATTTCCCAATCCTAGCTCCCCTGCGTCTCGTCGCAGCTTTGCGAGCCAAGCGGACCTTGAAGCTCTTATGAATTCCTGTTTTTGGAATCCCCTCTGCGCAGCTCCTGATGTCGTCCGCAAGCTTTTTGTGACGGGGACGTTCCCTTTGAATATACCTTCTCTCCAAGGCTGTCGGGCTCTGGACCTCAGTACTCCGTCCGGACTAGCTCCGTGCGGTTTCACCGAGGAGGAGGCTCTGGAGCTCTCCCAGGCGGTTATGGACGAGCCACTTGATATCGCCGAACTCCGTCGTTCGTGTGGCCAGTACATCTTTCCGTGCGCGGACGGCGCGACCGACCCTGTCTTCCATCCGCACCAGCTAATTTCTCGGATTTCCGAAGTTACCTTGGAAACCGGGAGCGACACCTCTGCCTTTCGCCTCCTGCCGTATATTTTTGCTCGCCTTTCGGAGGACAGTGATGCTGGTGGAGTCGTGACCACCGCCGGCTTAATCAACCTGATTGCCACCGGTGCGGTCGAAACTAACGGGCCCATGGATGCACCTCTTCCCCTGGATGGTACGACTGTGATGTGGAGTGCCCTGTACTATCTCGGCGCTGTCACGTACGACCTTCATCTACAGAGCACACTGCGATTAGCCAACAGCGCAGTTTTGTCGTTGGTGTGTTCTTGCCTGATTTTAACCGCTTCTCAGCTAACCGTCACTGTAGATCCACTCTTGGATCGACAGGATTCTCGCTGCTCGCTACGACCTTCGGGAAAAACTTTACCGCATTTGGAAGACCAAAGGCAATGGCAATGTCCTCGTCGAAGTGCTCACGGAGGTGCTTCGCGACCAGACCGCGCGCTCCTTTGGCAGATCCCACGAGCCAGACCTGCGCGGCATCTTCGAGCTCGTCCTGGGCAACACCGTTTGCGGCGAGCCCAAGTGCATCATTGGCCCCCTTGAGCTATTCAGCACCACTGGCGTCAGTCGCGTCAAAATGCGAGACCCTACAGACGACACGAAGAAGATCCGCCACTGGGAGCTCAGGACGCTGACGCTCCTCGGACTGTGGCGGGCCACGAACGTGAATGACGCCAAGCCGACGGCTGAAGCTCTCCGGAAACTGCACGAGGAGCTGATCCAAGATGACGAAGAGCATCTGCTTGCGCGGTCGTACGCGGTGTGGTCGTCGACGCGCAATGCGATGAAGACGGTGTTGGTACGCAGCTTCGTTGAGGCTGAGCCCGGTACTCCCATGTTCCTGGCGGTTGGCGGCGCTCGCGTTCTGATGCGCCCGTGATACTTAGAGTTTCCAATGGACAGGAATGGCATGTGTAGTCTTCATTTACAGCATAATTATGAGGGCTCTATGTATTCTCTATGTATTTCTAAACTGCTGTCGTTCACTGTATTGACTTTTGACTCTTGAGGACGAGAAGAAAGGGCCTGTCCACGCCAGGTCGAGTCGATTCTGAAGACATAAGTCAGTCGTGAAGTTTGGTCGAAGGCTTATTTGCATAATAAATATCGCGGACAGTGTGATTCAGATTGCTCTATGTAAATATAGATGACTGCTTCCCTCCGCTATCCTTCCGTAAGATATCCACCCGGAATAGGCGGGCTTGTGTACCACCCGACTCTGGTGTTCTGGTCTCCGCAACTGTCGAGATAGATACGCAGATCCATTCGATCACGGCACCTCTCGAGCAACAACGGAAGGACCGGCGAAGCAGAGTGGCCTTGGACTCGGAGATGGAAGCACGCGTGGATGAGGGACCCGGAATATCGACCATTCCGATCGGGACTAGTCCTGGAAAGCGCGAGACAACCAGGCGATAAAGCTCGAGGTCGTCGACATGGTCGCCCCGGAAATCTTTGAGAGATATCATCTGTAGGTTCGGGAGCCGCCTGGGCGTGCCATCGTCCGTGTTCCCGAGCGTCAAGAATTTCACGATCCTGTCCGTCATGTCGACGTGCATGTAGAGTTCGACGAGCGAGGCCATCTGGGGTGATCGCAGATAGGATAGATGATAGTCATCGTCCTTGGTCGCCGTAATATCTCTCAGGGAGAAGCGCTTTAGCATGGACATGGAGCGCACAAGTAAATAGTGCAGCGCTTGGGGATCAGTGGCATTCGAGCGCCGTGGTGCGGAGGAATACTTGAGAACGATGCAGTCCAGTTTGGGAAGTACGAGGCACTCAAAAAACGGCGCCAGGTCAACCCTGTCCGCATACACAGTCAGAGAGGAGAGATGGGGACGTGCACACGGCGACTGGGGGAATGAATGGAGTATCGATGTGGTCCCGCGTCACGCGAAGCTCGGCACGCCGAAGGGATGTACAATACTTGAGAACGTTCAAGTGGCTATCCATCGGACAACCCAATTGGGACGCGTCCAGGGCAGTGAGGCGTTCCCAACGCACGAATTCCTGAGACAGAAACTCGTGCACAACGACAGATTTGACGGAGGCATAAGCGAACATGGTGCGCTCCAACGTCAGCTTGTTGTCGGCGTCCCAACCTCTCGTACTGATTTGGATGTGTTCAAGCAGCGGGGCGGCGTCAGGTATCTCGGGAAGGTTCAGCAGCGAGCGCTGTACCTGATGGTGGAATAAGAGGGTGACTCGTTTCCAACGATGCAGATGGTTTCCGAGAATGAGCAGAATCCGGTCCGTGAGCTCGTACTCGCGCGGATCCATGAACGGTGAGGGTTGTTGGCCCGGCGGAGCGGGTGGAGTTTGGCGGAGGTACAGTGTGAGGGGATGCTGACGAGAAAGCTCGATCCACAGTTCGACCATGTGAATATGGACCTCTCGAGGCCGGTCCACCCAGATAGTCGACCAAAGGAGGCGATGGATATGGCGACGTCTCGCCAGCGGCTGTTGACATGTGAGAGCGTCAACGGTTCCAATAAGAGACGTCCTCGAGTGTTTAATGGCTGAAACCCATCGGCGCATAAAGACCACAAAAATATTTCTCCGAGGACATCTGAAGAGAGGCGAGCTACAGGGACGGGTCTTGGACTCGGATAAACGGCAGATTCCAGCGATCCCTCCCAAAACTAGGCGGGAGATTTCGCGGCCTGCGTTCCAGAGTTTTTGGGGAGCAGTTCATTTCCGTATAAACTATGCTTCGGAAAGAGTCGGAAATAGATGGACGAGAGCATAAAGCCACATACCTGGGATATCTCGTCCATCTACCCTTCGATGCAGTCGAAACAAGGACCAAGCAAGAGAAAAGAAATGCTAGTAGTTCAATTAGTGGCCTCCAAGGACTAACGGAAATAAGATAAACGTACTGTAGAGCTGGCAAATATAATCGAGTATGGGAGACTCGAGATGGGCAGCCCTAGGCGGCAGGAAGCCTAAAGTAGCTAGCGACGTCGCCGTTCGCCGGCCAAGTACAATACGCTCCGATGCGGGTACAAGAACATTGCTGCGTCGATTCTGCCAAAGAACAAAGTTGCTGGGTCGAAGGAACTTCTTGTTTGTGAATACAAGGTGACGGCGAGAAAATTGATGAAATTTGTGAAAATAAGGGAAAGCGCGGTAACGTGACCGTCGATGGCTGATCGCTGAGTACCCTGATCCGATATCGTTGACTTGCAGAAAGCGACAGTTCGAGGGCGACGACTCAAGGTGCACAATCACAGACGCAATTATGATTATTTAGGTGGAGACTACGCAGGTGAAAAAAAAGGAGCTATGTACAAAAGCAGTTCAAATGCTCAAATCGGAGCTCCAGGCCGTCTCGGCCGCCCTCGTCCATCGGCAACACAAAATTCGCATGGCTGGCAAGCCGCAACTGAACCTCAGCGGTGCGAAGGAGCGCTGTATTGGGACGAGCCGGGGCCAACCGCGACGTCAGCATGCGGACCAACACCTCATCGGAAATGTGGTCGCCGCGACAGTCTCTGAGAACGATGTCGGTCAAGTTGGGCAGGTGGGGAACGCCTTCAACGCCGAAGGTAAGGAATTTAATAACCTCATCCGTCATGTCGACATTGAGTTCGAGATCCATCAAGGACGCCATGTACGGGTTTTGAAGGAACGCGATATGGCGTTGGTCGTCGAGGACGCGGGCCGTTTCGTGCAGAGAAAAGGCGTGTAAAACGCACGAAGAACGCTCGAAGAGAGTATGGAGTGACTGGTGGTCTGGCGCAACTCGAGGTACGTGGCAGTACTCGAGCGCCAGCGAACGGAGTGCGGGGAGGGTGAGGCGGTTGAAGAACGGCGTCAGGTCGATTCTGGAAGCCTTTATGGATAGGTCGACGAGAGAAGGGAGTGTGAGATATTGGTCTGGATGGCTGAATGGGGTCGGGGACCAATCGGGCTGGGCGGAGCACGTAAATTTCGCGCTGGAAAGCGAAGTGCACGAGGCAAGGATGCTCAAACAAGTATCCAGCGTGCATTCAGGATCCGCCTCAAGATGTGTGAGCTGTTTCCAAGGTACATCGCACTGATTGGAAGCTGGCGTCAAGTGGATGCTGCGGACCGATGGACTAGAATGGAGGACGGCCTGGAGGGATTCCGCACTCGTGGTATCCCAGGAATCGGTGTGCAGCGCAACGTGTTCGAGCGCAACCGCCTCATCTCTTGGGAGAGAGACAAGGGATTGCTGAGTGTCCATTTTAAATATAAAGTCGATCGTCTGCCATCGGCGTAGGTGGGGAAGGAGGAGAAGGAAAATATCGTCCGTCAAATCGTGCTCGGTCGAAGTCGGGAAGGAAAGACAGGATTTAGGATCGGTTTGGCGGAGATTAATGGAGAGAGGGCAGTTACGAGATCGCTGGATCCAAAGTTGAACCATCGAAAGGTGTGCGGCCCTGGGCCGATCTATCCATAGGGTGGCCCACAACATAGGCATGGCAAGCGAAACCGAGCGCCAATGCCCGCAAACGTGTGAAATAGTAAGTGGTTCCAGGACCAGGGCGGAAGGCCCATCCGTCATTGGGCCCCAGTCGCCAAGAGTCCATGAGAATATCTCCCCGAGTATTTCTACAGGGAGTTTTTGGACAGGTGCATTCGATGGAGCAGATTCGGAATATTGGGATACGCCGAGAGTGGAAGAGGGGATACTTTCGTAGAGGAACCAGCGAGATAGCCCACAATTGCGCTTCCAGAGCTTTTTCGTTATAGGATTAGCCATTATATCGTGTGTCTATCGTCGCATGAGTAATAGTAAACAGAAATTGAAGAGAGAAAACGCACAGTTTTCGTGCCTGAGACGCGATTTCAAGTAGTAATCGTACAGATGACGGTGTTTGAGCTGTAGCGGAAAGCGTTAGCCATGAGAGTTACAGAAGAATAAACGAGCCTACGGTCCACAGTTCGTCACTCAAGAATACCAGATCCGAGGAAAGGAAAAATGGAAACCGTCGGCAATGCAGGAGCACTTTATACGTTAAAGGCGACAAGGAGTCTCAAATTCCAAGCGTAGATTGCGCATACATATGCGTGTACCCCAGCGGTTCATTGAGAAAACAACGCGATCCATAGAAAGAACAAGACTGCCATTGAATGATACGCAAGTAACGAAACGTGAAGTAGCAACCAAGAAGAGCCAACCACGCGCGGAGGGTAACATTGAACCGAATGGAGAATAAGTCATCACTCAACTTGACGAGAGCATCGGTATGTGGCTGGGCTCCGAAGGAGAACAAGGGAGCGTCATGGTTGAGAACAAGGTCAAACCGAAGATAACGTGATTGCCGCGTCGCGACGAGATCAGCCAAATACGCCACAACCTTTCTCCGATCGGAAATGGGTATATGTTCTGTAGATCTGAGAGTTCGACTTGTACTGTAAGTCCAACGAAGGAGTATCAAAAAATGTCTCTCCCACTTATCCCCTTCATCGCTTGAGCCCGAAGTTGAAAGGCAAAATTTTCCCCACGCGCCGCATCCCTCGCCTTCCGAGCTCCTCGAGCGCATCCTCCAGGGCTCTGCGCGGAAGGGAGCGACGCGGAAGGGAGCCGAATTCACTCGCTCAGACTCCGACTCGGAGGGCTAGGTTAGCCTTCTCCCTGATGTTGGCGGTCTTCGCTGGGTAGCGGGTTAGTCCGCGCTCGGGGGGGCCGTGACTTTGCTTGGTAGGCAGGAGCGCGCTTTATATTAAGTGCGCGAAGAGGATACTCGTGTCACTGGGCTCTGCACATACACATTGACATACATACTTAAGTTATTGAGAATGAATTGACCAAGAAATATTTGTCGTAAAGAATCGACTTTTCAGGAAGGACAGGTTTAAAACCGCATCACATTACCATGCGCGTCCGTAGAAACATCAGGGAAACCCTAGTTAATTTGAGATAAAATTGCGAGAATTGTCTCGAATTATCTGGACTATTTGAACAAGTGCTAGCTCAGGCAAGATACATATAGTGGAGTGCTTAGCCAGGATTTTTGTAGTGCCTGTCTAGATTAGATGCATCTTATCAACACACCGGGCACTCCTGGTACCTCTTCTCAGACCAGACTCTACAACACCTGTTTTTACTTCTATCATGTAAGATATACTCAGGGGCATATTCCGAGGAACTTGAAGACAGCTCAAAGATTCCCTCGGTCGCCGCTTGCGCGTGCGCGCAAGCTCACATTGAGCCAGGGATATTGTACTTGAAGGATTTTATTTGGAGCATTGAGCCTAGGATATTGTGCTTGATATTTTCTCTACGCTGGATGCTGAGTTGAGGGCTGTATTTTCATCCGTCCTGATTTAAATGCAGTGATTATCCCATATTCAGAGGGAAGACAACAGATACACATGATTTGGAGATTGCGGCTCAAGGATTCGCTCGGTTGATGCAAATGTTTCGACCAGCTCACATTGGTACATGGTTGCTAGGCCCCAGCTGATTTTGAGAGGCTTGGCATCTTTGTCCAACCCCATCAGAGAAGGTCGTTGCGACATGGTGGGATCCAAGTGGGATCTAACGGTATGATTTGGAGCCAGGAGGGCAAACACAAAGACTGGGCGGCGACGGCGACAACAAGAGAACATTTATTGCAGGATTTTAGAAACTCGTAGGCAGAAAGGGGCGAAGAAAGGCTGCCAAACATTTAATATAATTGTTTTTTAATATTATTTATTTAAATATTTATTTCAGTATGTCATATCTTTGTCTGATGGGGATTTTACATTACGCGTTTCAGACCTGGTTCCTAAGCCGGTACCAGGAATTAGATGCATCTTATCAACACAGCCACTTTTTCTCTTGTGTACGTTTCGCTCCGATCCGCCCTCCTCCTCCGAGTCCTCGCAGCCCCGGAAATCCCGATCGGCCGGGACGGCCGAACCCCAGTCGTTCCTCTCTTCTCTGTTTTCTCTGTCTGTCATAGCGTATTTCTTCCCTCACTCACAAATCCTCCCGCAAGCACGGATATCTACCTTGCGCCTACTAGGCGAAAGACCTGTGCTCTGCGCCCGGGCCGGCGCTTGCTTGGGAGCCCCGTTAGTGCGCCAGAAAACTGAATCAGTCGCTGGCGGGGCTGCGAACTGCAGCTGGTTGGAATCGAAATAAAATGGGGTCGTCTGCTCGATACAATCCATCATTTTTCGAACGAGATCGTCATCTGTCAATGCAAGCCAAATCTTAATGTCAACAATTGGGGAAACAAGAAACTGTTGGCACGTACTCAGGATGTATGTCTTGTTGTCGCTTACCGCCAGCGCCCGGCCGATTCCCCATAATTGATTGTCCTTTGCGAGAGCACTGATGTTGACGATCTCCACCGCCAGGATGAAACCAAAGTACCGCTTTTCGAAATGGTAGCCTGTTTCGCCGTTCCCACCCCAATCTACCGTCCCTGGCGTAGCTGTTGGCGGGGTGGTCATCTCTGCAAATGCCGATTTCGAAAGTGCGTGTTGCGCTTCATCTAAAATCGTCACCATGCATATGGTAGACTCGGATCCTTGCTGTATCTTCGGCAGAGTGATATGTCTGTTCTGTGTCAGCAACATATACAGTGTCGGCCTGGGGGAAGCTAAAGATCAATGCTCACCATCGGATCGCTAGGGTTGAGCAGATGATCGACCAACTCCTTTGAGAGAAACACCTCGTTTCTTATCCCGGTTGTAAGTGTCCCCTTCTCTACTGCCCCCAAGTGATGGCGCTCTTCGTGTCTGGGAGGTCGCGAATGATGACGTCAGGGGTTTTTTTCGTGAAATACTCGATAATAAACTGGTCGGTGGGGAAGGCATGTGCTCCGTGGACGCGTCTGAACGCTTGACTCGCGCCCTCTTCTGCATCGAAGAACCTAAACAGTATCATCAACATGACCGAGCGGGCAGCAAGCGACGTTCAGAGATGCCGGAGGGAGGCGTGGATGAGGTGCATGATTGGACGGTATTGCGGGTTGGAGGTGACATCGATTCTTTCGTCTACACTGGTTGTGCCCGGAGGCTGAAGAAATACACGGGCGGGCGTCGGGCCTGGGCCTGGAAGGTAAGAGGAAAAGAGCCGGACCACCAGGCTGAAAATCTTCAAGGAAACGACATAGCTGAGGGTGGCGAGGCGCCACCAGGTCGGCGGGGTGGGCACAGGCGCCTTGGCTGTGGTCGCAGAGGAAGACATGGTCGAACGTAAAAGGAGGATGATCAAATTTCTCTCCTCCCCCTGTCTTACTGATGGCACAATATACCTCCAACTCCCGATGTCAGAGCCTCAGCCTTACAACTTGAAGCTTGAAGGTCCGCTGCTTCGTGCAGTCTTTCTTCTCCAATCAACGGCGACATGGAGTCATTCGCACCTCTGGTAGGTTCCAAAAAACCCAGAACACAATGATTTTTCAGGGAGTCCGGTTCTCGAGGGGTATGTTGTCCGCCATAAACACACCAAACCTCATCCCCGGCTGACTCGTAGCAGCAGCAATAGCCCCTTTCAGAGCGGGTGGGAAGTCAAGGTCATACAGCGCATCCATCGGGGTCTCGCTAGGACGTCGTAGTATTCTGGTACCAATTTCGCTGGATGCTCAAGTGCGGGGCGTCGGAACGCGTTAAGATCATCGAGCCCTTCACCGGTCTATTCGCTCCATGCCGGACTCCTCAAGTCCACTGCGGATTATATTTACTATTAATGTGTCGTCTTACCCGACAGATCTTACACCTGGTCTCTTTTTCCTCTCTCGGCGCCCACTCTATAATTTCGGTGGCCCCTTAATCCCCCCCTTCGTCTCTAATGCTCCGTGATACCCGCTTCATTATTCCCGGTCTTCGTCCGGTCTTTCTGGCTCGTTCTTTAATCCCCCGCCATCTTTCCTTAATCTCAGTATTTCCTCTGGTTATGGCTCTCTTTCACTCCCATCGCGACACCCCCTTCTTTATCTCTGCTTCAATTTGGTTCTCGGCGACACCCCGCTGCCCTCCTTGGTCTGATTCTTGGTCTCCGCGTAATTATGACCACCTCCCCCACATTGCATGCCCACGACCGACGACCACCACCCCCTCACGGAGTACGACGCCCAGAGTTAGCCATTGGGTACAACTTTCATGACTCCTCCAACGAGCTGGTCTCGTAACGCAAAACCACAAGGCAAGGTGCGGAGGAGTCTTTGGAGACGCGGGGAAATTCCTGGGTGCTGGGAAGTTGGAACATTGCACCAAGGAGTGACTTTCACGATAGAAAACTAAAATCGGAGCGGACGGTCCCGGTGGGGTGTATTGCAATTAGAAAATCAACACAATAGTGGCGCTAAGCTATCCTTGAGCCCAATGGATCTTTTTTAAGTCTCTGATTCCCGGCGGGTTAGTTTCCTTCAGCATTCCTGTCATTTCTTAGTGGTTTTGGTAGACGGAATTTACTGAAAGTGAAGTATCTTTGCGGTCTTAGTAGTATTACTCTTACGGTAAGGCGAACCCGTTCCTTTCTTCAAAGCCAACCAAAACAACAATGGCGGCACTTCAAAGATTTAGACTCGGCTCTCCTTTAGCATCTGCCGCCAGAAACAACAGCTCGAATATCGACGACGGTTCGATGTTCGTCGTTGATTGCCCCAGTTTCAAATGCGGATCCAGATGATCCACTTGAGCTATCATTCAAAAAGGGCAATACTTAAGTATCCTTACATTATGCAATAGCAAGGCAAATGGTGGTGTGCTCTGAAGGCGGATGAGACTGTCGGCATTGTCTTCAATTTCTTGTCGAAGATTCTCGCCAATCCAACACTAATCTTAATTTATTTCGCACCATCCAACTATCTTCGCAATATTAATGGTCGTGGACCAGTGGGACTGGTAAGAAGGTCGGGCGGAGTGCTGTGTGGTCGTCTTACATACCACACATTAACGTAAAGATTAGCTCCATAGTTCAACACGCCGGTACGAGGTTGCCTTGTGTTGTAGTGTCTGTCTAGGAGAGACTACAAAGTACTGGTGTTATATGCAGGAAACATTCAAGCAAGGTTCTGGTATTACTAGCGGGTCGACAGATGGGTGAGACGTTCAAGCAGGGACAATTTTGAAAACGTGCCGCTGTCAATATCGAGGCTCTCCAGACAGGTCCAAATGGCGAGGAATTGGCCAGGTGAGCAGCGATAGGTGAAGTTGCGCAAATAGGCAACGAAAGACGCTTTAACAGAAGGCCAAACATGAGATCCGTGTTTCGTACACATTATAATTTAAGCGGGTGCCAGTGAATGAAATGGCAATACCTTTGGTGCTCGCTTCATCGCTAACCACCATCTTGCAGCATCGAAACTCGCAGCTAGAAAATATGCATACTCGCAATATCGTCACCAAGAGCTCAAAATCCCACGAGGTTCCACGGAGCATCCTGAAAGATTCCCATTCAGCATCGAGGAGCCTGGCCCTCGTGATCACTGGCAAATGTACATCGGTTTTCGCAAGGTGTGCCATCATCTACTGGCAGTGTCAAGTAATGGCCCTGGTTTCTGTGCGCCGATTGTACCGTGCAAATCGATCGAAGAGTCGGAGTAGGTCGGCTTGAACAAGAAAGGCTTGATTGGTAGGACCTCCTCATCTGCAGGGCGGTCCTGGGGACGCCATCTGTGGTTGGAGTCGGGGTTGGAGTCGAGTTCGATTTGATAGGTTGATGGAGGAGTTGGCAATCAAGAGCAAACATACCTCTTTTCACGATAACCACCATGATGGCCAGAAAACCTCCTACGGATTTGAAGACTGTTCTCGATTCTGAAATCAAGTTTCGCATGGTTTACCATCTGCGTTCCGCCGATTACTGACCCAGCTTTCCAGGGAATGGCATTTCCGTATGAACTTGAACATCGCCGGGATTCCTTGCAGCTCCTTTTCTGACGCAATGCCTAGATATTTATTTCCACCAGGGGAATTCTGAAGAGCACCATGCTGCGATGGAGCTCAGGGATGCTGTCCTACGACTGAGGCGGGATGGCGCATTCATTGCTGTTCCTCTGTTCCGTGTTAATACAGACCCAATCGGGCCACATCCAGTCGGTATGCCGCTTATTATGGTTGCTATCCAGCCATTACCAATCCGTTCAAGGTTCTTACGAGATCTGGTCTCCTGCCGAGACATTCTCTTCACTTTTTTCCTACCTTTGTATGAATCGTGGATCACTCAGGTACGTCGTTGCCAAAGAAGTCTTCGGCCTGTTGGAAAAACCTTCTAAGTATCCTGGTTCATCCTGTGACCCGCGATGAGGTGAGCCTGAGTCTCTCACCCCTCGTTTCTGCTTTATTTTAACCGTGCAATCGATAGCGAGAGTATGTTGCCTTCAACTGCTGATATTGATACTACTAATTTGCATCAGGGACCACGAACTTCGAAGCGCATGGATCGGGCCGTCTTTCCCTCTGGATCTCAGCAAGCTTCCCATTCGAAGTGAAGAGCTGCCTCTCCAGTACCCGAGTCTCAGTATGTCCATTTAATTATCCATGGCCATTTCTCAAGGGTTTCCAGAGGTCGGATATTCGTCCAAAGTGCCGTTCATGAATTTGGAGGACCGTGCTGCGCTTGGCGCGAATGTCGAAAAGGTGCTTCTGAAGGAGAAGGATGCAGCAAGGGCGCCGATTCCTTAAGTTGTACATTCATGTTTGTATGCTTTTACACTTGTCCAGTTCTAACTCTTCTTGGTGTCCGAAGTCTTTTATACTCATGTTTTCCGCTACGCAATCGAATTCATGCTGTTCGTCAAGTCAACCTGCGGCCGCTTGGTTTTACGCGTTCAGTCCACGTGTTGAGTCTAGTTGTCGCGCTCACGTGCAGACAGTCCAAAAACTTTATTTGCGGCGGGCAAACAAATATTTAGTTTTCAACCGATCGCGGCCAATGACGTAGCCTCCGGAAATCGTATAAAGAGCCAGAGGGATTCTCGAAATATTATCCCTCTCTCTCTTCCGTACGACCACCATCCCCGCCCCGCCCCACCCACACTCGTTGTCTCGTCCACCCTCATTTCCATCCGATATCATGAAGTACTCCGTCGCTATAGCTGCCCTCGTCACCTTCGCCCTGGTCACCGAAGCTCTTCCGACCAGGCGGGCGCGTCCGGTAAGCATCTCGCCGTGCTCTTGTCGCCTTTTTCTCATCTCGCCCAAAGATCCGCAGCTCCTCAACTTCGCGCTTACCCTTGGTGAGTGATTTGTGATCATAACCATAGAGTATTCGACTAACGTCTGCCTTAGAGCATCTGGAATCCACGTTTTATCGCCAGGCTCTCGCGCGCTTCTCGCCGTCCAACTTCGTTGCTGCTGGCTTCCCCGAGTGGGTACGCGGACGTTTTGAGCAGATAAGCGACCACGAGGACACCCATGTCAATTTCCTCTCCACCGCATTGACCACCGCCGGAGCACAAGCTGTTTCACCTTGCGAGTACAACTTGTCCGTCTTCTTCATTTCATTTCGACGTCTCGCTGAGTCCATTTTAGCCCCATCACCGACGTCACCTCGTTTGTCGCCCTCAGCGCTGTCCTGGAAGCGGTCGGCACAACCGCTTATACCGGCGCCGCTCAGTTCGTCAACAACAAGGTAAGCATGTTTGACTGGATGGTATCACGTCGTTCTAATTACTGTTAACAGGATTATCTGACTGTCGCGGCCAGTATCCTGGCAGTAGAAGCGCGCCATGAAGGTACGAAGCTGATGATATATTTGTCAGTGTCTTTCTCATATTTCCTTAGCCTGGGTGAACTCCGCCGTGAAGAGGAGCAGCGCGTGGGACGGCCCGTTCCAGACACCTCTCACCCCCAGTCAAGTCTACAGCCTCGCAGTCCCGCTCATCAAATCATGCCCCGCCTCTAACGCGCCGTCCCTCCCCGCGCTTACCGCCTACCCCGCCCTCATCGTAACCGACTCTCAGCCCGGAAAAACCGCGCCCACGGCCTCAACAAAGCTCTTTGCGGCGTTCATTTCTGGCCTCAGCGCATCGGTATTTGTCCCCATCGAGAACGGCAACAAGGTCACAATCCCCAGCAACCTGTTCGGATTCATGTTCTGCGTGATTACGAAGGACGGAGGAATTGCCGACGACTCGACGACTGTCGCCGGCCCGGCTATTTTGAACTTTGCGTTCGATTCGAGGGAGCAGGCGGTTTGATTGGCATTGAGCAACGGTTGGGTTGTTTCGTTTATTTTGTTGTTCAATTATTTTTCTTTGGGATTTTGGTGAATGTATCTGGGTATTCGAACTTATCTGCATTCGCATGAACAAAGACTGAACTGAGTATGAACCATGGATGGCTGAGTCGCGATTCAGTTATGCTTGCAACCGTCTCAACATTTGACCTTCTCGTTTAATTATTCTCTATGTACAACGTAGGCGGTCCCTGGTTATTTAATCTTCGACTCGTCGTGATGAACGATGGCTCGATGGTGCCTATATGGGCGCTTGCTGAAATCACATGGGCGTGTCTGATGCACCCGTACGGCACGGCTGCAAGCACCTGCTCTCAGCGCTCATGTCTTCTCCGTTTGCACCCAGGTTTGGCACCAACTATTGTCCCAAGGACGAGGAGATCCTCCAAATTCAGACTCTTCTTGTCGAACCTAATCTCCGATTGAAACGATTGGACGATGAAATCGCCGATCTGCAAAAGGCCATCAATAAATTATCTGGAGAGCACGAAAGCCTCGGAGCCTACGTGGAGGCCCACAAGGCTCTCATTTCTCCTTTCCGACGCTTGCCGCTCGACATAATCCAGGAGATCTTCCTTAGATGCCTTCCGACGCACCGTAACTGTGTTATGAGTGCCTCCGAGGCACCTGTACTCCTCGGACGCATATGCAGCTTATGGAGAACCATTTCACTCTCCACACCGCGACTCTGGGCCAAGCTCCATGTCGTCGAACCGATCTCTCGTTATGGTTTGGGTCCTATCGTATTGCAGGAGAAATTGGTACAGCGCGTAGAAATCACGAAACTGTGGTTAGATCGTTCTGGCCAGTGCCCTTTGTCTATTTCCCTGCAGACTGCCCCCGAAGATCAAACTGTCATGTTCGACGCCTTAACTTCACTGGAAACTAGCCGGCAATTTCTGGAGCACTCATTCCATTCGCGCCGCGGTGGCAGCATATCCATTTCACAACCCTTCCGACCCTGATGGAGACGATATCGCACCTTGAAATCGACGCTCCTGTGCTGGAGACTGTCGCGTTCCACCATCACAATTATCGCTCGCTTCTGCGTGGTGAATGGGGACCTTTCAGGATGCTCCGGGGCCAAGATTTCGAGTTTTTCCATTCCAGGAAGCGTTTTCGACCCTGAAAAATTACCGCTGCGATGGGACCAGTTAACGACGCTGTTGATTGGTGGAAACCCATGGAGTGTCGGGCTCGAAATGATGAGCGCAGCGTCATTGCGTGCAATTTCTAGATGCCCTGGGCTCCGACATTGCCAGTTGATAGTTAACGACGGTTGGGCCCCTGAGCCATCACAGCATCTTGTTGTTGAACTCCAATTCCTCCACACGCTCCACTTACACTGTGTTGCAAACACAGATACTGCAGTCTCTGTTCTATTAGAACATCTCTCATTACCCGATTTACGCAATTTCACATTTCATGGACACGCACCTGGTCCAAACACCCCGTTTTTTTCCCTTGCCAACTTCTTCGCGCGCTGTACCCGCATGGAGAGCGTTGATATAGACAGCAATGCATTTTCGAAATCTTTTTTCCTCCAAAGTCTACATGGTTTGCCGCCTGCCTTACAGCGGCTTGGAATCCACGACAGGATGAACAGATGGGGAATGCCGCCGCCACCAAGTCCTTTCGACGACGAAGCTTTGGCGGTTCTGATCCCTGCCCAGTCTTGTCCTGCCCTACAGCAACTCTTCGTATACCACTGTTCCAGCATCTCGGATGCCGCCCTGCTGCGTTTTATCACTGCGAAGATGACTTCTGAATCTGGCACGACTCTCACGCGTGTTGATATCCAATTCGATCGATACTTGCTGCTCAACATCTTGCCAAGTCTCAAGCCATTCATCGAGACTGGGCTTGACGTCTCTATTACTCATCTTCCACCTCCTACCTCGCGGTTTTCACCCTGGCAGGATTGTCTGATGCGCCCGACTCTTGGGGTTCACCGGACGATTATTGGTAGCCACTCTGTTCATTATTTTCTGGTGAGATATACGCGATCAAGCACTGCGGTGGATTGAATAAATCAGAATCGGGTTCCGTATATGTCCTATACCTTTTATCACACATATGTACTCTTGAATGCCTTCGCCATATTTTCAACGACGAGAGGAGATACGGAAACTTGAAAACTTTGGGGGAGAATCAATTTAGACGCATGATTCTGAAGCACAATCTAGTCGAACGATATTGTACTCCATCTACTTTTCGCACCAACAGCAAGTTACTGTCTCTATGTAAGGGAGCAACGGTCACGGTAACGGTCCGTCCGTTGCGTTGCCTTTGTCACGGTCAAGGTGAGCTCGGTTGCTTCGAAAAAATCATGACATTGACAAAAGAAATCCGAAAAAAATTCCTGGCCTTGGGAATAGGTCGGGAAAGTCATGAAACCAGTCTAGGAAGCACTAGATAAGTGCTAGAAATCCCGTATTTGGTCTGTTTCTGAGAGAAAAATATTTTTCTCGTTGCCTTCTGAGGCAACGGTCACGCTCACGGTGGCCTCCGTTGCCTGAAAAAGAGGCAACAGGTCCTTGGTTGGTTGCTCCCCTACATATCGACACAGTATCACTGACGATCATAATGTCATGCAAAAAGGCGCTAATGAACACAATTTCCTTTTTTGGTTGATGGTGTTGTTATGTTTGTGCAGGTTGTGGTCCGGAGGACCAAAAAAAAGAGAAAAAAAAAGGGACATCGACGAAATGTTCCGGAAAAGTAGTTCACCGTCTCCCCAAAACGCACCCAGTCTTCACGCTCTGAAACATAATTCGACCCAACGAAGGAAAAAATCAACCAGTTCAACAATATTCCGTTGGATGTAGAAACTGTCAGACAAGATTACTCAAGAGTTAGACGCAGGGGTTGCAGAACCAAGTCAAGTCAAATTCGATAGGCAAGAGTATAAAAGCAGTATGTACGAAAAAGTAAAATACAAGAATTCCATCAGACAAACGCTCGACTCGCCGATCCTCCTCCAAACAGCTCTTGCGAGCACGAATGGAGAGAAGACCAAACGTCCTCGAGACCCGCGATCGCGAGCCATGTTCTCGGTTAAACGAGTGAGCGCGGAAGTCATCGAGTGGAATTGAAGGATGCGGCATTTGTAAAAATGCGAGACTCGGTCAGTTTCTATAAAAAGATCCTGATGAGTATGTATCTGAAGAATCCATTTTCTCACAGCGATCCTTATGTATTTTTCGCATCCTGGTCCGTGCGCAGAGCTACCACGTGATGACACTGAGTTGCAACGACTTGTCGAGAAAAATTGGAACATATGAAAGACGAACATATCACGGTTCAACGACGATTGTGGTACAACATACACTTATTTACATAAACAGGCAATTGTGAGGTACAAGTGGGTAATCTAACAGAGAAAAAAGATAAATCAAAACTAAATACTGCGTAACACAGCCCAAATCTCGTCCAACGTCCGTTCATCTAAACCACCGCTCCGCTGCAGCGCAGACATCAAAGCGCTCTTCTCGTCTGATGGGGGAGGCTTAACCTCCGCCGTCGTGCACAAGGCTTTCTCGGCGTTCTCATTCTCACCATCAACGAATACAGTATCAGCATGAGATCTGCATCCGTCATTTTGTCGGGCATCGGAGGCAGAAGAACGCTGGGGTCGCCATGCAAGAATATCGACGGCTCGTCCTCGTCTGGAGGTTCCTCTGGTCCCTGCAGACTTCCCTTCCGCTCAGGGTAAGGACGGAATACGCGTCCAGACGAGCTCATCTCCAGTCTGAGACACAGCATGGCCAGCTCCCGCATCTGAGCCACGCTGAATTGGACACGGCCAGATGTCCCGGTCGGGTCGACCGCCGTATCGTCCAGGTCCTTCCGCCCAATAAGTTTGGACGGGAAAACAAGCGACAGGATCTCAGGAACTTCAAGCCCCTTGAGTTTGACTTCACCGACTGGAACCACGATTGGATCCATGCGGCGAATAGCGTCGATGGCCTCCGGCGGCTGAGCATCGGAATACTCAGTCTCAGGTTCAGTCTCGAGGATCTTGGCGTTGATCTCGCGGATGACATCTGAACTGCACATAATGTGCCCTCCAGCTGCACTCCCCTCGATTCGCGAAGATCGATTGACGATGGGCCCAAAGTAGTCCATCCGATTGGTGACGGGGTCGGTTTCGCAGAGTGGGGTACCGCAATGTATGCCCATGCGCACGGACAAACCGCGGGCAATCAGCCGACCTCCCCGTCGTATACGGCTTTCCCGTCCGCACACTCCAAGATCTCCAATGGCCACGGGACGCTCAGAAGCTCGACCTGGACGGTCATGCACCACCAGACAGCCGCGAGTGCGGTAGGGAAAGAGCACATGAAGGAATCGCCTTCGGTTTTGACCTCATATCCACCGCAGAACCGCAGGTGCCGACGGAGAAGGCGGTTGTGCAGACGCATCGCAGTAGGCATCCCAGGATTGGCGTCCCAGAGATGCGTGGACCCTTTGATATCCGTGAAGACAATTGCAACGTGGCCAATCGGAGGAGGCACCTCTTCCTTGAGCCGATCGATGGTGCGGTCGATGATTGCGATACCACGCTTCTTCCGCTTGTCCGGTGCAGGAACACTCGAGCCGCCTTTGAAGAGATCCCCCACACCGATAACCATGATCATAGTACTGCCATCGGCGCCGTAACTGATAGCGAAATCGCGCAGCTTCTGAGCGGCAACCATTGGCTCGGTTCGTTGGGCGATGTCCACGGCAGTCTGGTACGAAACATAGTCCCACAAGCCACGGTTGGCGATGATGACGAACTCGTCGAGCTCAGTCAAATCGTAAGTGACGATATCCGGCCGGGCGTTGATGATGGGCATCAGATGGTAGAAGCCAAAGGAGCGCGAGATGTCGATTTCGTCGCCGACCAGACCTGGAGGCGAAATCCATCCTTCAGCAGCACGAATACGAGCAGTCTCAGCGCGGTCATAGGGATCATGTTTCCTCGACACTGGGACGGCGCTACCTCCCTTCGAGACAACTGCCAAGGCGTTCCCCACATTTGCGACATACATCTTTTTGTCCACGATGTACACCACGATACCGGACGCACCGCTGCGAACTATGGACGGATCGGTGATGACAGGATTCGCCCCCGCCGCGCTCGTCTGCGACATTTTGCGAGTGGAGGTAAAGAGCGTATCATGAAGATCCTGATTGAGTTTGAGGAAGGAGCGGCGGAGAGCATCAGGGACGCCTTCATTGCGCTCTGGGTCGAGGGAGTTGATCTGCGATATGAAGACGCGCACAAAGTTCTCCTGCAAGTACTTGGCGAGGCGATTGGAAGTGGTAGTGGTCGGCAACTGTTTGGGAGGGTGTGCGCGGCCGAACATGGCGAACACCGCGTCCTTTTTAATGCCGCGGAACTCATGAACCAAATCCAGCATATTGAGGTGCTGATTCTTCCCGAGCGTATCTGCGATGCCGTACGACATGCCATTGACGACTGAGGATGAGGTGCGGACCCGGCGATCGTCGTTCTCATCTGGGATATCCATGCCAGCGTTGGTGCCCGTTGTCGTGATCGTGACATCCATGAGGCCCAGAACACGAAGTTGGGTGAGCTCCGAGAACCCTGCAAGGGATTCCCGACTGACGATGGACATGCTCTGGCGGTGCCCGGCGGCGGAGGCATCAGACTTGATCTGGAGCCGTTTATTGCCCGACAGATTGAGATACCGCAGGTTCTTGTTAAAGTTCCTACGCGCAGTATTAGTACGGAGGCCTCGTAAGATTTCACGACATCCAACCCACCAATTCCAATCAAACTCCCAATTATTGATGTTGTACTTGAGCCAATTGCTGCCTACATCGAGAATCGTCAGGCTCTTGACTTTGCCAAGCTCCTGTGGCAGCGTCTGAAGCCGATTCCCGTTCAAAAAGAGCGTAGAAAGCCGCGTGAGTTTAGGGAGGTCTTCACTAGGGAAGTTCGTCAGGCCGTTTCCGCTCAGGTATACCTCCTCCAGCTTGGTGAGATGCCGGAAGAAATTGGCGGGCATGTCTTGGATGTCGTTGAATGACAGGTTGAGCACCCGCAACTCCTTGAGGATCATGAGCGGATGTAGAACTTCGTCCGTAAACGAGTTCTCGCCGAGGTAGAGCATTTCGAGCGAGTGGGCGAGGGGGGGAATATCGGATATGGTGGAGGTGGAGTGTTTTCGGTTGTTCGGGAAGGTGGGCCCGGTGACGACCGTGTTGTCGGAGAAGGAGGGAACCTCATCGTCGGGGACGGAGGGAGGTGGGTCATGCCACAGCACGAGCAGGTTGGACGTGACGTTGAGCCGGGATAGCGAAGCGCAGTTCCACAGCGACACCGGCAGCTCGGTAAGACTGTTGTTGTGCACGTCGAGCGTCTCCAGTTTCTGCAGTTTCCCAATGCTCTGCGGGAGCTCGCTGAGCGAGTTGTCGGCGCAAGACAGGGTTTCGAGCCACTTAAGGTCGCCGAGTGAATCCGGGATGGACCGAAAAGAATTGCAGTCGAGCTTCAGCCTCCGCAGAGACGTCAGCTGCGAAAGCGTGTAATCGTCCAGAAGGGAGAGCTTCGCGTTTGAGATGTCCAGTGAAGTAAGCGCGAGGGGACTCAGCCCAACTGGCCCCCGAACGAGGGTAAGCTGGGTGATTTCGTTGTGCGACGCATCCAACGTCGTCAAACACGGCCCCAGCGACAGCGCGAGGTCGTGCAGCGCATTGTGGTCCGCGCTCAGCGTCTCGATCTTCGGGAGCATGCACGCCACCGTCAGGTCCGAGATCTGGTTCCGCCGGCAGTCGAGCTCGCCCAGCCTCCCGAGGTTGCTGAACTCGTCCGGTAGCCGCGAGACCTGGTTGCCCACAATGACGAGTCGCTCGAGCTTCTCGAGCTTCCCGATCTCCACAGGCAGCTCCGAGATCGTATTGAACGAGATGTCGAGGTCTCGCAGGTTCACGAGCTCGCTCACGCCCGCGGGGAATGTACGGAACTTGTTGTTCGAGATATTGAGGGTGATCAGACGCCGAAGGCGGGGAAAACTCCACGGCAGCTTCTCCAGGCGGTTATTCTGCACATGTAGCGTAGTCAGCCCCGGAATGTGATCGAGGTATGCTTCGTCCAGGGTGACGATGCGGTTGCACGACAGATCAAGGCGGGTAAGAGTGGAGCTATGCTGCAGGCTGTGGGGAACCTTCTTCATCGCCATATGAGAGAGTCGCAGCTCGCGGAGAGTGGTGCACGACTGGACAAAATCGAGAGGGATGTCGATCATCGGGTTGCGAGATAGCCGGAGAGATACGATTGAATCGGCATGTTGGTGTAGGACCACAGGGATGGTGCGAAGACTGCGACCAGTGAGGTCGATGTATTCAAAGTTGTCGAATTTCAGCTCTTCCTCCTGCAGCAGACATTCAGCGCCGTTGAAGTAGATGAGAGGTGAAAACGCACAGCAGGGCCGAGAAATAAGCTTTTGTACACAAACTTGAGCAAAAACGACAACCCCGCGCCGCCAAGCAAATCCTGCCCGTCTGATTCATCGTAGCCCGCCTGCTCCAATCGCCGTCTGACGATGTCAGCGGGCCGCTCCGTCTGCGCCAAAATCCGCTCTAAAAGTGTATCAGAATGACGCCGTCGCACACACCCACAAAGGAAACTCACCCCGTCCGCGCTCCTTCAGATAGAGCTGATGCATCTCGCGCTCCTCCCCTACTGGCAGCTTCTGATCCAGCTTGGGCGTAAGCGCTGCGACCGTCACGTTCGTTGGCACCGACACAACGTGGTAGGTGTTGTCCGCCTTATAAATGCGGATCCGAATCTTGTGCTGCGGCACCGCCCTCTTCGCCCCCGCGCGCTTCGCCAGCGCCACCACGTCCTCTTTCGCGGACAACTGCGCGGGGGTCATCCCATTCGCCCGCGGGGCCAACGCGCGACCGTGCGACCCGTGCGCATGGTGCCCTGGCGCCGGCACTACGCTCGCACGATGCCGCGTACCGCCCACGCTCTCGTCCGAGTCCGAATCTGCAGCGCCCCCAGGATCATTCCCATCCTTGAACGCGACGCTCCAGCTCTCCGGTGCGGTCCAGCTTTCGGTATGAACCGGCCCCACAACGGTCGGCGCCGTGGGCGGCTCGGGCGGCGGCTCGATCGTGTTCGGCGACACCTTCCGTGACGATTTGCGCGGCGGGTAGAATCCCGACTGCAACTGCGCCTCTGGTGCGAAGGGGTTGTTGAACTTGAGCGGCGAGCCGAACTGCGAGCTGTCTGAGTGCGAGTGCGACATGCTCGACGCGAAGCCACTGCTCGGGGAGCTTGCGTCGTTGCCGCCGTTCGAGAGGATCTTGATGTCGATGATGCCGTCCATCTCGTCAAAGTTGGTGTCGAGCTTGATTTCTTGCTCTCCAGGGTCTGGCGGCTCGGTCGTAGGTAACGGCGGGGCCTCGTCCGGCTGGCTCGGCTTCTTCTTTTGGCGTTTAAAACGCGGGGTCTGGGGCGGGGACGGTATGGGAAGGAAGGAAACCAGGCTCGCGCCGTTCAGCGGGGCGGGCGGAGAGAGGGGTGCTCGGACTCGTCCGTGTTCCCAGAGCCCGAGCGCAAGTTCCGCTTAGACACCTTCTTGCGGAGGGCGTCGAACATCGATGACTTGGTCTTGCGGAGCTCTGGCGAAGGCGAAAACGAACGGTCCCGCGGTTCGTGCATTGCCGACGTGGAGGTCGACGCGATTGCCGAGTTGTCGTCTCAGCAATGCTGAGGTTGCTGTGGGACTCGGAGCCGCGCTGGCGGGAGAAGAGGCCCGAGGAGCTTCCCGGCCGCAATGACGAGAAGGAACCCTTTGGTGGAAAATGGAAGGAGCGACCGTTCTTCGGCGGAGGCGAAGGCTAGAACACATGTCAAAATTTTTGAAGTGCAGAACGGGACATAACCGACCGGCTCCTGCGGCTCAGACCTGTCGAGCCATGGTGCGATCTCGACATCCTGCGACGGTGGCAAATCCAGTTCTGGGCCCATGAGGGCCTGACCGTAGTCATCGATCGAGTCATTCAGCTCGAGGGAGCCCTCGTTAGTCGACAAGCTCAGATTTGCGGAGGGCCGATGGCCGTTCGAGTAATAATAACTGGACATGCTGCCTTGGCGCATGGAGGACAGCGAGGCTTGTGGCGAGACATTGAACGTCCGGTAGGGTTTCGGTGGCGGAGTTGGCTGTTGGTGCAGAAATTAGTAAGAATTGCAGGCAGACGGCATTAACCCAAGTAGGGTATATTGAGGTCAAAGCAGATAAATGGGGTCGGAACGGATACACGCGGCAAACGGAGGGAATAGACAGCATATGTCAACTCACGGGTATCTCGTCCAACGTTTCTAACCATGGTGCAATGTCTGTCTGCGGGGATGGCATCTGCGCAGACGTGGACGAGAGGTGAATAACAGGTGAAAGCCGGGTGTTTCCCGCCAGTTGTGTCGATTCCAATGTTACTTGTGTCCTCGACATGTGTTGGAGATGGCGCCACAAGCCCGAGAACCCTTGCCCTGCGATTCAGACCGACAAAGGATGAATTGCTGCGTCGACCGAGCTTCGACCGAGCTGAATGTGCATGGACCATCGCAAGTCAGTAACACCCAGCTAGCAACCACAAAACAAACCTATAAAGAGGACACCACAGCTTCAATGTAGCTCACAAATCCAGTCCGAAAATCACCCAGAACGTTGGTACAAAGAATGTGCTTTGTCCAAGTCCAAGAGTGCTCCAAGAACCTCGGGAACGTTGGATCCAGTCGTATTTGGTAAAATTGTCGTCTCAGAGGCCCTGCGCTCGTTCCAGACGGGGAGGAAGGACCAGGAGAGCCTAGAAGGCACGGGAGTCGAGGTCAAGGATGAGCACGGGTGACATGTCACGTCACGTTGGCATCTAATGGGGATAACCGTCTCTACTCAAGTTCGATTCAGGTTCATATGTGAAGGCCAGGTAAATAACAATGGGTCACCAAGGAGCCTCTAGATACATACTCTCACCATATTCAGCTCAAGTAATTGATGAGTCAATTTTTTTCGCGCGAAACTTGAAGATTTAGCGGTAAGATTGAATTCTCGAAAGAAAACTCGGAGATTCTGAAATCAAAAGGTAACAGAAGTAAGTAGACCGGGACTATTTTCCACACGACTCACTCCAATTTGGACGTAACTTGCAAATATGCATAAATGTATATATGTAATTGAAGCTTATCGATAATGAAGGCTCTTAATTGAGGTGCCCGTCTCCGGTTCCAGTGTGATGGCATTAATCTGTGGTTGATGAAATTTCACGAATGGGACCGACCGTTCTAAGCAGTGTGCAGCTCTGTGGCGTGCAGATTTAATCAACAACAAAGCAAATCTGTGCGGTAAACAATACTCTTTCCAACCAACCTTGACTCATTGTCGGGCGGCAGACAGTATTCAATGCGATTAATGGTCAAATTTGTGCCCAAGATAAAGTTGCTGTCGAACCATTCCCCGGTCGTGTATCTCGGAGTTAACGCTGTTGACTCCAATACGTCTTTGAAGTCAGAGTATGCATTAGAGGAACACGTCGACCGGATCAAAAACCACAGAATATACATAGTATACCCAGAGTATCAAGATAAGAGAAATTGTCGAAATCAGGCCTACCAATAGACCGGTGGACCCCAGGGCGATGGTGCATCTTCCAAACCCTGCCAGGGTGAAAACGGCGTAGGAATAGCCTGCAGCGGAAGATAAGTGATGGATATACCGAGCCCAGCCTCCATAAACGGCTGGAGATTCGGCATGATGTCGAGCATCATCTGCCTGCTAAATTGAACAGCAACAAATCTCAACGCGGTGCGAAATTCCCCCGTCATCCGTGCTGTGATGAACTGCAGGAGGGTCGCGTCTGTGATCAGGCAGCAGTAATTTATGACGAGAGTCTCCAATGCGGGACAGCGAGGCTCCAGAACTTGCAGGGCATCGTCGGTGAGCGAAAGCGGCACCTCTGCCCCATGGGTAATATCATGGATGTTGAGTATCCGCAGAGTGGGCGGCAAACTGCGGAGGCTTTCGAGGAGAGATGATTTCGAAAAGCTATTGCTATCAATGCTAAGAATCTCCAGCCGGGTCCAAAGAGCGAAAAAAGGCGCCAGGGATAGAGAAGTTCGCAGATCTGCATGCCCGTGAAAGGCAAAAATCCGTAATTCAGGCAATGAAAGACGGTTCAGTAGACGCGGGACAGTGGAAATCACGCCTCCGAAATCCAACTCGAGTGTGTGAAGGAACGGAAGTTCAACCGCGGGATGCGACAAGGGCAATTCGACGTTTCCGCTGTCATTGACCACCAGTTTACAGGTGCGAAGAGTGGGGCAGTTAGCGAATGTTTTTAATATCATTTCGCTGGTCATCGACGTTTCCCACACAGGGCCGTCAACCGTTAGGTTCGTTAACTGGTGCCATTGAAGGGGCAAAGCATCAGGAATAAAGTTGTGCCCCGAAGTAGAGAAACTAGTAATGCGTGGACTGCTGAGCATCCCGAATTGTTCCCACTTCACAATGCGGGGCGGAAACTGATGCTGAGGGTTAAACGCGACGGTCTCCAGCATAGGCACGTCAACTGCAGTGAGGTCGACCAGGAACTCGAGCACAAATGGCGGAGTTGTGAAGCGGATGTGCTGCCAACGGGATGCGAATGGAAGGAGCGCCTGCAGGAATTGCCCGCTCCGAGAGTGCGAAGTCGAAGGTGTGACCGGCGGAGAGTCATAGTCGGGCCCACTTTGCAGTGAAATCGACACAGGACACTGTCCAGAACGATCCAACCACATTTTCGTAATCTCTAAGCGCTGGGCCACTTTCTCGTCGATTAATGAATCACTCGAACCGTAACGGCCCCGGGGAGGTTCAACAATATGAAGCCGGGTCCAAAGGCGCGGAGTCAAGAGCGAAATAGCTCTCCACGAGCTGCATATACGTCCGAGGAGGACGGGGGCCTCAGAGGCACTCATAACGCAGTTACGGTGGGCCGGAAGACACGAAATGAAGATTTCTTGAATGATGTCGAGAGGCAACCGCCTGACAGGGGAAATAAGAGCCTTGTGGGCCGCAACGTAGGTTCCAAGGCGCTCGCGCTCTACCGCGAGCTTGTCGATTGCCTTCTGCAGATCGGCGATTTCATCGTCCAAACGTTTCAATCGGAGAGTAGGCTCGACGAGGAGGTTTTTAATCTCGATAACTTCCTCATCCTTGGGACAGTAGTTTGTGCCCAGATTGGGAGAGAACGGAGAAGCCATGCTGGTTAAAGGTGGTAGTCCTCTGTGGCAGTGCACCATTTGTTTGGTCAGTTTTAGCGCCAACACTCAAGTTAGCGCCCGCTAAATTCGGTTTAGCGCCAGGCCATTTCAAAATTTTAGGACAGCGAAAAATTTGCTACATGGATGGGGACTCGAAAGGTTGTCAACCAGATTATTTGACATCGGGTTCATTAGTACGATTCAAAATTACGCTGAAACAAAATACGGTTCGGCATCGGAATTAGGATCTAATCCCAACCAGGGGGAAAAGCACGAAGGTCTGGATGGAGGATATTTGAGTCCGATACGGAAGCCAGCATCGGTAAATTGCCGAAGACTTGGGAGGATATCAATCTGCATTTCCCGGCCAAACGAGGCATCCACGCGCTCCAACGGAGTGCACGATTCCGCCGTCATTCTAGCAGTGATGAGCCGCAACAGCGCCACGTCCGAAACCGCGATGGAGTGCCGTATGATGAGTTCCCGCAAAGTGGGACAACAAGGGGAGGGAAGGTCGTGGGATGGTGTGAGAATGGCCAAAATATCGTCGTCGAAGGTAATGTCTGTCCCTGGCGGGACCCACGTATATGTGATCTTGAGGCGCTGAATCGAAGGTGGGAGTCTGCGAAGGAGGCCCACCAAAGATACCTTCGAAAACGTATCGGTGGAGATATCGAGACTTTCCAACCGTGTTGATGCTTCAAGAAAAGATGAAAAAGAGGCTATGCTCTGAGACTCAGAACTCGAATATCCACGAAGTTGGAATTGCCGTAATTCCGGCAACGAAAGGCGGCAGAACATGTGCAGGAGAGTAAAAGCTGGAACACCACGGCATACAAGGTGGAGCGTGTGTAGGAGGGGGCACTGGACGATAGAACCGATCGCAGGACTTTCACCGTTCCAATCATCCATATCAAGGACCGTGAGGTGACAAGTTCTCAGCTCGGGGCACTGTGAAAGAATCTGCAGAGCTGTGTCGCTTGTCAATGTGGTCGGGGAGTTCCAAATGAGATCTTCCAACGACAGGGATGTCAGCTGGCTCCACCGAAGGGGCAGATCCGTAAGATGAAGGTTTCCTGCTGAAAGTGAAAACTTCGAGAGCTCCGGGCCTCGAAGTATCCGGACCGAGGCCCAATTTGGTGACGATGTTTCACCTGGGTGCTCAAATATTCGAAGATCCTGCAGATTAGGCACGTCGCTTTCAGCGAGATTTGACAAGGCCTCAGCAAGCATGGGGGCCTGGGCCTTGAAATTGATTTCTCGCCACCGGGATGCAAATGGCATAAGCGCCTGGATAAACAGACTGAGCTCCTGCGCTGGGTCTGTCGTGTGTGGCAAACTGGGGAATTCGGGGGCGCTTTCTAGCGAAAGAAACAACGGACAGTCACCAGAGCGGCCTAGCCAAGCTTTCATCGTCTCCAGACGCAGTGCATACTTTGTCTCGAATGACTGTGAGTTAGGAGGAGGATGTGTGGGCCGAACGATGTGAAGTTTAGCCCAAAGTCGTGGTGTGGAGAGCGAGATGGCTCTCCATGAGCTGCATATACGTCCGAGGAGGACGGGCGCCTCAGAGGCGCTCATAGCGCAGTTACGGTGGGTGGGAAGGCATGAAATAAAGATTTCTTGAATGATGTCAAGCGGTAACCGTCGTACAGGGGAAATGAGAGATCCATGGGCCTCTACGTAGGCCCTGACGCTGTCCCGCTCCTGTGTCAGTTTGTCGATGGCCTCTGCAGATGAGCGATTTCATCCTCAAGGCGTTTCAATCGGAGAGTAGGTTCAGTGAGGAGAGCTTTTATCTGTGCGACTTCATCGTCCGTGGGGCAGTAGTTGGTACCAAACTGCGCAGTAAACGAGGAAGCCATGGAGGTTTGTATCAAGGAGTGCGTGCGAAAACGATTACGTGATGTTTTCCAGCTTGTGCTATACTGTACGTCCTCCACCATGCTTTCGTCCTGCTCAATGCATCTGGCGAGAGATGCACGCTCTGGCGCAAAAACTTCAGGCCACGAAAACGCCATTTAGTGTGTGCAAGGGAATTTGAAGAAATAACCTCTCTGTGTCACTCGACTCGGAACCGAAGTTGACCGTATATTTGTCTACAGCCTCAATGCCTGCTACGCATTATTATAAATTCATCTAAATTCAACTTAGTGCGCTCCCAAAATCTATTTGCGCATGGAAGACACCGTTCCCAAATAGAGCCTTGAACGTAGTAATCGCCTTTAAATTCAACACGGGGGCCGTATCCGGACAAGCAGAAACTCGCAAAGCTGCTCCTCGACGCTGGTGAGGCTCTAATCATTTCCGTTTACGTCTTCAAACGGTTTTAACCGTTTTTATTTCCATTTAGTTTGTGGGTAGACGCAAACAGTTTATGAACCGGTACCAATTGTGAACCGTTTAAACTGTTAAAAATCAACCCTTTACCAGCCTCTTGGAGGGTGGATTCTCGTCCATTCGTTCCAGCCAGGATAGCTGTTAAGAATGTTCAGGCCCTATCATAATTTCAGATCTAAGAACTGACGCGCAGGGGCTTTGTGCTTTGTGCCAGTGGCGGTCGGCTATCTCGGTACACGCCTTCGTCCTGCTGTAGTGTACCTTATTCTCAACAGGTAACGGCCGCATTCTTCTCTACATTCTTCTATGGTTTGATAATACTGGGAAATTAATCGCTTTGATCCCTCCAGACAAGCCCCCAGCAACCTGAAAAATCTCGTTTAAAACTGTTTAAATACCGTTTCCGCTTGTCGACGTCGACAAACGAACACTAAATGGTTGGAGCCCTACGACGCAAAAAAGAAGATCGGTCCCTGGACATGCTCATGCTGCCGCAAATCAGTATTATTTCTTTTAGTTTGAGCGACGGATCTTGATTTCTCTGTCCATACGTTTGCATAATTTTAGGTGGCTGTAATGGACGCAACTAGAATCTCGAACGTCGAATCTCGGACAGCTCTTATGTTTTCCTCATGCGGTTCGCGGCGAATCACTAGAGGTGCATATGCTGCAGAACTCTTTCTCTGAACCATTGGCAAATAATTGTATTTGCCATGTCGCAATTTTGCATGTGCCGGACGAATTTGAAGAGCACTTGGATCTCATTGTTTTGACATCGGCCCACACATATACGTTCCACGGCAGAAGAAACCCCACACAGGGTTTGAATTTTATGCATAACTACAACGTGTGGCGCGAGCGCGTCAATTCTTTTGGACCCTTTGCCATTTGTTCAGTCATTACCAGCGATTGCAAGTTCAATAATATTATGATGAATGCATCTCCAATTTGTGAGATTCATACGATCCCCAGAATTCCTGCCCGGAGTCGCACTCGGAACCCAGTCACATATTATTGGATCGACTTTGACCTTTCCGGAGAGTACGATCCCACCACTCACGACTCCCAGTTATGGTGGGACTCGTCGACTACCCGAATAGATGTTTCGACAAGAACCATCCAATCCTTTCGCGATCGATGTCTGGTGTCTCGCGTACCAGATATGGGGGAAATAGCGAGCGGGACAGGAGTTGATCATGCATCCACAGGGATTTGAGTTGATGTACCCCCACAAACTCCGGGGTTTTGAATTTATGCGGGTGCTTTTGGCAGACATATCTCAAGCTGATCCAGCGAAACGGCTGACTATGTATGAAGTTCTGGACCGTTTTTCCATCATAAAAGCAGGGTTGAGCGAGTGAAATCTCCGGTCTCGGGTCACACAGGAGAAAGAGTCGTTGGTGGTGCGGGGATTTTGCTTCATCTTTTCTTCATGGTTCTACATACTGCGGCAATACCCGCACCCAAACACTGAAATCATCTTAGATAGAAGTTTCCCAGTGATCACTAACAGCACCTAGTCTCTCATAGACAGACACTACATGGTGCTCGTACCTCGTATGTTGCAGGCAGTACATAGTACCTTCTATGCAATTAATTTCACCGACAGGCTTAAAGACTCACTGGAATATACAGTACCGGTTATTTATGCAAAATATGATTGTGCCCAAAAAGAACCAGCCGGCATCGAAACCACTGACCGAGCCGACCAAAAAATCCTTGTGTCCCAATAAACGCGCTCGCGTGCTAAAATTGGCATGTGCTGAACGTCACGTTATCGTGTTTCGCACGCACTGCCATCAGGCTATCCATGGCTTCCCCGTTTATTCCTCAGCTGGGCACCAACTACTGTCCTACAGACGAGGAGGTGTTACAGATAAAAACTCTCCTCGTTGAGCCTATTCTGCGATTGGAACAAATCGACAATGAAATCGCGGATCTACAAAAAGCCATCGACAAATTGGCCGAGGAGCGCGAAAGCCTTGGAGCCTACGTAGAGGCTCACAGAGCTCTTATTTCCCCTGTACGACAGCTACCGCTTGACATTATCCAAGAAATCTTCCTTGCCTGCCTTCCTACCCATCGGAACTGTGTCATGAGCGCCTCTGAGGCGCCTGTCCTCCTCGGACGTATATGCAGCTCCTGGAGAACCATCTCGCTCTCCACACCACGGTTTTGGGCCGCGCTTCACATTGTTGTACCCTCTAGAGGTCCTGCTCAGTCGTCCGCGTCCGAGCTCCTTGAGAAGAAGTACGCACAGCGCCTGGAGACGATGAAGGCTTGGCTGGGTCGCTCTGGCGACTGTCCATTGTCTATCTCCCTGGAAAGCAGGCCCGATTTCTCACCCGTGCAGGAATCGAGCCCAAGCCCGTTTCTCCAGGCGCTCATTCCATTAGCACCCCGATGGCGAATAATCAAATTTACGGCCCAGGCCCCAGTGCTATTAGAGGCTTTGTCGAACCTCACCGAGCGTGATGTGCCTATTCTGCAAGATATTGCGATATTTGATCACCCAGGACTCTTGGAAGTTGTACCGTCGCCCAGCAAAAGCTGGGCCTCGGTCGGGATACTTCGGGCTCTTAAACTTTCCAAGTTGGGGATTTCATCAGATAGCCTTCCTACAGAGCCTACCGAGCTGCCGCTTCGGTGGAACCAGCTAACGGCCCTGTCATTGCAAAATCTCGGGTGGAACTCATCTATAACGTTGACAAGCGACAGAGCTGTGCAGATTCTCTCCCAATGCCCCGAACTTAGGACATGTCAACTTGCCGTCGTTGATTTTGATGATGGGCATGTCGAAAGTCCCGTGGTGGATGCTATCATCGAGTGTCCCCTCCTGCACAAGATGTATCTAGTGTGCGGCGGTACTCCGGCCATTACTCTCCATCGGATGTTCGGCCGTCTTCGGTTACCAGAATTGCGAGCATTCGGGCTACGTGGATTTTCGAGACCTGAGTCTTATAACAGGCTCTCTTTTTCATCTTTCCTCGCAATTTCGACGCGGTTGGAGAGCCTCGACCTCTTCACGGATACATTTTCCAAGGAATCTCTGGCGGACCTCCTTCGCGGCCTCCCGCCTACGATGCAGCGGCTCGAAATCACGGATGGCAATGCGTCGCAGCCTCGGTGGACCCTTCCAGACGCACAAGATCCACTTGATGACGATCTCTTGGGGCTTCTTACTCCATCTCACGACCTCCCCACTATTTGTTGTCCCGCCTTGCGCGAATTCATCATACCGCAGTGCGACACTGTCTCAGACGCGACGCTCTTGCGCTTCATCACCGCTAGAATGACGTCGGAATCCTGCAGTCCGCTGGAGCGCGTCGACGTCTTGTTTTCCCGGCAGAGGCAATTTGACATCCTCCCAAACATTCAGCAATTTATTGACGCTGGTCTCCGTGTCGCACTCAAATATCCTGCACCAGTCTTGACACCTCCCGATATTTCACCTTGGCAGGGATTGTCTGTCGGTCCCTACGATGAGCATTCGCTCGGGTGGACATGATTCGCCTATGCGACAGTCGATATTCCTCCTGGTGGTGTGTAGTATGTAATTATATGTAAATTTCAATTCGACTTGTATTGCATTGACACGCTTTGACCGGTTATGTAATTGATTTTTTTTTCCCTTTCGTTTTGGATGAGCATGGGTAAATATCCAACCGGACATCCAGCTGAAGTTATCTCTGAATTCAAATCCATATTTCTTTTTGAAAAAAGCCATTTTCCAAAGATAGGTGCCGTCACCTACAGGCGCCCGCCTTGTTCTCCCTCCATCTCTCCGCATTCCCCCTCTCCCTCCTTCCGCTCTTTACCTTCCGATGGTCTCTTTTCCATTGGTATCCACTCTCTTTGTCCTAGGCCTGGCCACAGTCGTGCGAACCACCAGTATTCATGGCCACACGCTGCATCACCGTGGTTTGGCAGAGCGCATAGTTCATCCAGTTGAGCTTATCGACAGACAACCCCGGTCTGACAAGATACATCGACGTCGGAGCTGCAACGCCCCTAGCGTATCGTCCAGCTTGGCGGCGGTAGCAGCTAGCTCCTCCACGGACGCAGCGATCACGAAAGCGGAAGCAAAAACCACAAGCACCGCGACGACGAGTACTACCTCAAAACACATTATTGCAACCACTACCGCGTCTACCGTTGGCGGAACGGCGTCTTCCAGTACAAGCTCAAATGGTGGACACCAGTTCACTCTGATAAACAAATGTTCGAGCGCTGTGAAACCGGTCGTCGTCAGTACCGCGTGCGGCTATAGTCCGCGCTGTGCGGATGCCTCTACAGCCGCGATGCCGTCTTCTGGCTCGCTTGCTGCTGGAAAGACGACAACTATTACGGTTCCCAACAATGTCTGTTGACGGGTCTCTGTCTTGTAGAATGTTTACTTACAGAGGCCCTCAGTTTGTCGGCCGAATTTTTGCACAGGACGGCACTTGCGGCGCCAAGGGAGAGTCCTGCACTATGCTTGAATTTAACCTCGGTACGAGGCTCGATATTTTACCCTCAAAATAGTGCGCTTATCATTATACGCAGACGCGGACAGCTTCTACACGCCTAACTCGTACGATATAAGCAACATACAGGGCTTCACGCAGAGCATCTCCCTCGGTGCCGATGGCTGCTCCACGGTGACCTGCACCAGCCCGAGCTGTAGTGTGCGTCGCCCTCTCTCCGCCTCCCCTTCCCAGTGTTGACCCATCATCCTTTGCAGTGCGATAACGCATACCCCATAGGCGTGAGTCCCAGACTATTGCTTGCGCAGAGCACAGATGCCAATTCCAATGATTAGGACATGACTGGCTGCGGAAACGACCTCCCAGTCAAAGCATGCGGCAAGGGAAATATCGCGTTCACCGTTGTCTTCTGTCCTTGACCGCCTTAGCCGCCCACCCTTTATCATACTATACAACTGACCCACTTCAGCCTGAGAGTCCGTGGTGCGAGTCGCCACCTGGTGGTGCCAGTCACCGCTGTACATTCTGTTCGTATTAGACACCTGCGGTCTGGAAGACCGCACCACACTGTACCCAATCAATACACGACTGACTTCGTTTTCCCGAGGAGAATAGCGAGAAATAATAACTTAGAGTTCGGGTGGCGCTTCGGCGCTTGAGCGGATCAAAAACAGCTCGTTTCTGCTTTCTACCTCCAACAACCGTGAAGTGTACAATGGAATCGGAATTTCTAAACAGACTGCATACCAACTATGTTCCTTCTGACGGGGAGATCGAGCGTATACGGAAAAATGTAGTCTTGCAAGTCAAAGAATTGGAGCGACTCGACAACCTGATTCGGGATCTCTCATCTCAGCGCGACAAAATTGGGGCCTACGTCGATTCCCACAAGGCTCTCATTTCCATCCCTCGCCGTCTCCCCCGCGATCTGATCCAGGAAATCTTCCTCGCCTGCCTTCCAACTGACCGGAATGCAGCCATGAGTCTGCAAGAGGCGCCATTGTTGCTGTGCCGCATTTGCAGCGCGTGGCGGGATATTGCGCTCTCCACGCCGCGCCTCTGGGCGTCCCTGCACATTCCTTTCCCTTTTCTAGTGGGGCACGAGCGACGCATGCGTGCCCTTGTCCAATGGCTCGAGCGCTCGGCTGCATGTCCGCTCTCGCTGTCGCTGGCTGGAGATCATCTTTGGAACCATCGCTGGCCCGCGACGTCGAGCCGCGAAAGGAAGCTCGAGGATGTGGACGCGATCATGGAGTTGTTGATCCGAAATTCGACGCGTTGGCGCCAGATGGAGATGGCGAGCTTCCGCCCAGAGACGCTATTGCAGCTCGGAGATGTGCATGCACCCATGTTGGAGGTACTTAAAGTGTCGGGGGAACTGCCGCAAACGGCAAACGATGAGCACATCGATGTGCTCAGTGGCCGAGGCCTCCGCGAGCTTACTTTGTCCTCTTGGACCCTCGCTGTGCTCGTTCCAGATATGGTCTGGCCCCGGCCCGTCTGGGATCAGCTCACTCATCTTTCTATTGCACTTCCCAATTTTTCAGGCTGGAACACGCCATTCCCGTTCAAACTCTTGAAAATCACTCCCCGGCTCGTTTCTCTACGGTGTGGGCCCCACTGTGGGACTACTCTTGGAAGCCTTCCCGAGCCAGTTTCGTTGCCTTTCCTCACAACATTCATCATCTTGGATCCCTTTGGTGGTGACACTCATTCTCTCGATCGTCTGTTCGAGAAGCTTTGGATGCCCGAACTGCGCCAGCTCGCTCTTCCGATGTACGTCAACACGACTAACATCCTCGACGATCTCAGGCAAAAATCGCCATGTATCAAATGTCTCCGTTGTCCGCTGCAGCCGTTCGTGAACGGTGTGCTCGGCCACACGTCTACATTTCTCTCATTCCTCGCAAAAGTTGAGCTCATCGGTCTACGGAGGCCGCAGGTCCAGGTCGATGACCTCCTGCAACTCTTCGCTCCTGGACCCCATCTGCCCCGCGTCTGCCCCGCGCTCGCAGAGCTCATCGTGGAAGACTGCCCCCTTTTGTCCGAACAGGTGCTGCAGGCGTTCTTGCAGCGGCAGATCGACATGAGCACCGATTTCCAGCGGCTGGAACTTCGGTTTTTCGATGAGCCCCAGCTCAAGTACGACGTCGCGTCGTTTCGGGCGCGCGGGCTGGACGTGGCGCTTAAGATGCGCCGGTTACCGGAGGAGGTACCTGTAACTCCGTGGGAGGGCCTCCCGGTGGAAGCGCCGGAGGACACGGTCGGCGACTGGATTCCTGTGGATTGATTAGGGGCGTGCTTGGAGCATGTATTTACAGTCGAGTTGCTGATATGGAATAAGGTGAAGTGTAGTATTAGGTCATATGGAATGGTATTTTGCAAGCCCCAAATCCACGTTCCAAGCCAAAACATTCGAGGTTATATTTGAGCACTTCCCGACCGAGAAATTCTCAGTATACCTTTATATATTTCTTCAAAGAATTATTGGAGTGGGCGGTTGGGCAAGATAGGCGTGCGAGCTCAAGTTTGTGGAGAGAGGAGAAGGACGACACAGCTGTGTCGAGAGCGAGGACGACATGTGTGCGGGGCTTCTCGGAGAGGTAGCGGGGAAGGTCGGATCGGAGGGAGACGGGACGCGGGCACGGCCGAACCCGTCTACCCTACACCCTGCCTCCCTTGGCAGTACATTAATCAGTCTTCAACTCAGACTTCATTCAATATTGAAGCCCAACGTCCTTCGTTCTTGACTTGGCGATAAAAATGCAATCCCTTCCCAAGCTCGATGCATTCACCCACCGAAAAAAAAATGGTATAAATCTCAGCGCACGAACCTGCCATCGCACGCGTACGAATGATGCAAAGTACATATGGTACTGCCACCGCTGGCGGTGTCGATGAAGTCTGACGGATGCGCATGCCCGAGTCTTATCCCGTAGCTCCCGGTGCCTGGTGCCAGTAGCCATAGACAGTATTGTCGATAGATGGAGCGCCCGAGTTCGACGTCCGATTGTTCAAGCGCCCAATGCCATTGCCACTGCCACGGTCCACGGAACGCCCGACGTGCCGCGGTGGGATGGGATGTGGTATCGTATCAATGTATGTAGCCGGCTTGACGTTAATTTTAATTTCTGGTCTGTGGCCGTGTTAGCGTTATTCTCAGCCTAGCTTAATTAATACGCGGTGCGGGCCGACCTAAATTGAGCCTCCGACGGACTCTGAGATAATGTAGTAATCTTTTATTGGCAAATTGCGGTGCGCGGATGGATGTGAACCGAGTCTGCGCCGAATGCGATACCGAGTTTGCTTCACCACAACAGATAGATGCGGCGGATGGTCGATGGTCGATGGTCAATTTGATTACTGATTCTTGATCCCGGATTCTTGATTCTTGAACTGTTAACCTGGGGTAGGAACGGGAAGCCCGGGCCCGGGGGGTTGATGTTCGAACGAGAGCGGGGGCTGTGGGTGGCGGTCGCACATAATGAAGTCGGGATGAGTGTGTACCGGGATGGATGGACAGATGGACGGATAGACTTGGGATGGACGGATGTTGTGGCAGGAAGAGAAATTTGACAGTACAGGTAATTTTCGAAACCTGGAGGAGCGGGGAGCCCGGTCGAAATGTACAGCAGAGTCAGACTGACTGGGTAGGATGGACGGACGCACGCACGCAAGTGTGGCAGAAAGTTAGGCAGGAAAGAACAGAGCAGGAAAGGGCGATCATGTCAAACGCCTCTGGGGACCTCGGCTACTCGACCGCAACGTCCGGCGGCTTTGATCTCGAAGGTCGAGATATGATTGGGCGTGGATATCTGAATATCTAAATACGGCCCAAATTGAACAAAAATGGATGAGGTGGAGGCAAGGTGGAAGGGAGAAAAACCACAAAATACTTCTCATGTGTTTATGTCAAAAAATGTGACGACAGATTGTCCTGAATTTCAGAGCTCAGCCTGGACTCGAAATGCCTCGAATCGAGAAAAAATTGGGTGTGCTGAATTCAACAGAACATCGAAAGAACACTTACCGCCACCGTTCCAATGGCCGCCTTCCGTCCTCTGGGGTTCTATCGCATCCGGTTAGATCCCCCCACTGACGTCGGCCAGCACTCGGCAAGGGAGATTGTCGAATGATTGCAGAGGGTTCTTAGATCACGAATCAAGGTGTCTCTGTTCTCCATCTGAGGTTATATAAAGATAAAATCCCATACCCACCAGTGGAAGAGGATAGGGCAGATACCAACACTGTTCTGTGGTCCAGAATGAGATAGACGCGTTCTGGCGTTGCTACCAATGTATCCAATCCCTAAATCCAATTCTGTCATGAAACTTTTGCATCAGGATATCGTAGAGCATGATAATTTGATACGAAAGAGGGGTTCTGAGCTGTGCTGAATCCTCCACTTCCATAACCTCACCTTCCTTACCTTTTCTTTCTTTCTTTCCCTTCATCCGCGTGTTTGTGCATATCTCGGCAAGGGTCGGTTGTCGTTCAGGTTGCGCGGTGAATTTGTGCAACGGAGTTGATCAAGCTGTGCTTGCCTAAATCGGGCAACTCCAATCTTACCCTCCTCCTCCCTTTGCTTGTAATGTCGCCCACGGCGGTCACGTCTTCGGCGTCGGCCTCAGCCTCAGCGTCGGGTTCCTTTCACGCCGGTTCCGGCCTGAAGGTGTGTTGAGCACAAGGAGAATCACATATGGCCCCATAATATGCCCTTAATAGCTCGTCGGCATATTGCTCGCCATAACCAGTGGTCTACTCATTGGCTCGAGTTTCGTATTCAAGAAGAAGGGTCTTCTACGTGCACAGGCCGGCCACGCAGCCGGAGAAGGCGTGGCTTACCTCAAATCGGTGAGTGCGACTTGTCGCACAGGTGCAGGAGAGGCTGACAAGGAGCGGTTGTAGCCATTATGGTGGTTGGGCATGACAAGTGCGTCTACATTGTATATTCTGCGCGGTTGTGAGCTTACCGGGCGACAGTGATGATTCTGGGCGAACTTTGTAATTTTGCTGGTGAGTTTCGGCCGTCTACGGGCACTCTGTCCCTTTGTTTCATGCCAAACGTGAACGCGAGTCGGGATTCATCCGCTTTATTCCGCTTATTCAACTCCGAGCATACCATTGCTGTACGGCTCGCGATTATCTCGTGCTGGCGCGGAGTTAGGACTCCGAATGAATGCTTGGGGCCACCGGTATGCTAGCGCGAAACGAAAGGCAGACAGGGAACTCGTTCCCACCTTTCGAGCTTGGTAGTGGCTTTCGGGGCCCAAAATACGCTCCGATGAGCGCAGAGTGGAGCTGGCTTGGCAGTGCCCCTCCGGTGCAGCCCCTGCGCCTGGGGCAGAGATTCACGATGCCCGCATGGCTCATTTTCATTTTTTTCTGGATCCCTTACCCCCCATTTCATTGTACTTACCGATTTTAAGCATACGCTTTTGTGGAGGCAATTGTCGTAACGCCTCTTGGTGCACTCTCCGTCGTGGTCTGCGCCATCCTCTCCTCAATATTCCTCAAGGAGACGCTCACATTCTTCGGATGGCTCGGGTGTACCCTCTCTATCCTTGGATCGGTCATTATTGCGCTGAACGGCCCCACCGAAGCCTCTGTCGGCCAGATCGAGGATTTCAAAAAGCTGTTCCTCTCCATCGGCTTCCTCATCTATGCCGGTATACTCATCACCGCCGCGCTCGTCATCATCTTCTTCGCCGCACCGCGCTGGGGCAAGCAGAGCATGCTATGGTACATCTTCGTGTGCAGCATGATTGGAGGCATCAGTGTCAGCGTCACAACCGGTCTGGGGGCCGCTATCGTCACCACCGCCGCAGGCGACAACCAGTTCAATCACTGGTTTATCTACTTTTTGATTGCTTTTGTGGCCGTCACATTGATCACTGAGGTGTATTATCTTAACGTCGCGCTTGCGCTTTTTAATACTGGTGCGTCTATCTACTCTTTGTCGCACGTCACGTACTGACCTCCGTCTACAGCTATGGGTACGGCTTTCTCAGATATTGCTCCGTTACAAGCTGCTGACTTCCTCTCCGTACAGTTACACCCACATACTACGTCATCTGTGCGTTTGTCTCGGATTTGTTCGTTACCAGCGCTGACTTTGTCGGCCCGCAGTTACGTTTTTCTCGATTGTCACCACTATAGTGCTATTCAAGGGCTTGTCTGCGCCGGTCTCTTCCATTATTACGCTCGTCATGGGCTTCCTCGTCATTTGCGTCGGCATCACCATCCTGCAAATGTCCAAAGTCGATCCGACGGAACTCTCCAAGAAACTTGATCGGCGGAGCACTATCCTGCTTCAAGCAGCACGAAGCCAGACGGAGACCATGGAAGAGAAGGTACGTCCACGCTCTATTTCCACGATGTCTTGCTCATCCGGGGGTTGCTTATAGGGCATTCTCGGCGTGGAAGACCCGGGCATGGACGCGCTCCGTGGAAGCTTTGGCACGGTTGGAAGCATCATCCGCGCGCGCAGCGCACGGCGCCTGTCCCAGGCATCCTCGGCCGGGCGACCCCCAGGCGCCGCACCACCTTTCGACCGCAACCGCCCGACTCGACCAATCCGCGCCTCGCAGGTGGCAACCTCCAGCGGCACCAGCTATACGACGCACCAATGCCCGGTGGAATCGACCTCGAGACACGCAGTAACCGCAGCGACAGCGCGGCGGGCGCGAACATCGGCGAAGCGCACGACAATAAAGTTCGACGCACAGGACGTCGTGCACCAGTACCACCCGACGGGCGCGCCGGGGACGCCGCGGCGCGACGACAACGCCATCCACATGCACCGCCCGCGCTCGACTCGCCCGGCCTGCCCGCCCCTGGCCTCCCATCATCAGAATCGCTGCCGAGGTTGGCGGACGACGGCTACCCGCCGCGGGGGCGTATTGAGTCGGAGCCGCAGGGTGGGCTGGCGCGCCCCAGCGCGCGGAGCGGGAGCAGCGACCAGCTGCTTGGGGACCTCGACGACGGGCCGGAGAGTGTGCGGCAGCAGACGCTCTCGCTGCCGGACGCCTTTTCGAAAGAGCACGCGGTGCACAGC